>JBBMKD010000027.1:1009102-1029884 GCA_037834095.1 Argya squamiceps
AAAAACCCAAAAAACCCACCAAAGACCAAACCCCCCCCCAAAAAAAACAAACCACAAAAAACAAAACAAAACAAAAAATTAAAAAAAAAAATCAAAACCAAAGCAACCACACAAAAAACCCCAAAAAACCCCCAACAAAACAAACCAAAAAAACCCCAACAACTTTAATTTTTCAAGCAAAGCTGCCGCAGCCAGATCCACCCCCAACCCCCAAAAAGCAACAACTATTTACTGGCAATGCCCCTCCGTTAATCGTGGTCGCTGTGCCACAGCTCCGGGAAAACACGCGGCGAGAGGAGCTTTGAAAAGCCATTTCCTGGCAGACTGGGCGGCTGCAGAAACCCACAGGAGTTTTATACCCACTCGGCTTCACCTCGTCCTGTTCCAGCAGATAAATCTGATTTTAGGAGCGGCTTCCTCAAGGTCTTGCAAGATCCACTCGCACAGCAATCCTGATTCCTGAAAATCAGGAAATCAGCCCCAAAAAATCAGATGAAATCAGCCCAAAGCAGCAGACCTGGCTTACCTGGGGCTCCTGGGGCTTACCTGGGGCTTACCTGGGGCTTACCTGGGGCTTACCTGGGGCTTACCTGGGGCTGGGTTCTGGCTGCTGCAGCAAGGAAAGGAAATTCCTGAGCCTCCTTGGAGAGGGAGTGGTGGAAAAGGAGCAAACATCCTTCCCCCACGCAGCCAAACAATCCTCAGAGCCCCCGTGCAAGAGTTCAGGAGGAGGATAAGTGGATGCATTTCTTTTATCCCTCTTTGTTCTGTGAGGTTTCATTTCAATGAAAAAAAAAAAATAAAAAAGGGAAACAATGGTGTATGATCACAATTGAAATGTGTCAAGTTGGAAGAGTGGAATAATCAAAATTCTTCGCTTTGTTTGATGCTAAAGCAGTGGCACAAACTTTAACCCAATAAAGTTAATTCATAACTCGAGCTGTGAACTATCCTACCCTTCACAAAACCACAATAAACTGAAAAAAACCCAAGTTTTTTGTGTGTGTGCAAAAAATAGCCATTATCATCAATATTTTAGCAAACATAAATGTAACCTTGATCTTGAAACTTTGATGCCAGTTGCAGCTCGAGCACTGTAACCATAGAAATAATCCAATCCCCTCCCACTGAAACGTTGTTTGTCCTTGATGGTTATTTCTCTTAATTGAAATAGTGGAGCCACTTGGAAGCAAATTGCTTTGCAGCACAATATATTGCAGGGAAGTAGCTTCATTTTGTAACCTGCTGGTACACTATGTCCTACATTTCCCCAGTTTTCTGGGAAGCTCCTTGAAGGCATCTTTAATTTTTAACAACTCCCTGGAAATGTGAGACGGAAGGAAAGGTAGGTCATAATTTTGGGCATCCCATTTTTTTTTGACAGAGCTCTTTGAACTCTGCAGCTGTGCTGGTGTAGGAAGAGTCTCTGTGAGTTGCACTCTTACCTGACCATCTTTCACAGAATTAATCACCAGGTTGGAAGAGACCTCCAAGATCATCGAGTCCAACCCAGCCCTGACTCAACTAAACCCTGGCACATCCAGTCTGCTTGAAACACATCCAGGGATGGTGACTCCACCACGTCCCCTGGCAGACTATTCCACTACTTTATCACTCTTTCCACGAAAAACTTTTCCTTAATATCCAACCTAAATTTCCCTTGGCACAGCTGAGATTGTCCTCTCATTCTGTCAGTTCACAGCATCACAGGGTTGGGAGAAACCTTCAAGATCATTGAATCCAACCCAGGCCCAACACCTCAATAAACCACAGCACGGAGTGCCACATCCAGTCTTTGTTTAAACACATCCAGGGATGGTGACTCCACCACGTCCCCTGGCAGACTATTCCAGTATTTCATCACTCTTTCCATGAAAAACTTTTTCTTAATATCCAATCTAAATTTCCCTTGGCACAGCTGAGACTGTCCTCTCGTTCTGTCAGTTCACAGAATCACAGGGTTGGGAGAAACCTTCAAGATCATTGAGTCCAACCCAGCCCCAAGACCTCAACTAAAGCATGGCACCAAGTGCCACATCCAGTCCAGGGATGGTGACTCCACCACGTCCCCTGGCAGACTATTCCAGTATTTCATCACTCTTTCCATGAAAATCTTTTTCTTAATATCCAACCCAAATTTCCCTTGGCACAGCTGAGACTGTCCTCTGGTTCTGTCAGAAGATCTGTTCTGGCTGCCTGGACAGCAAAGCCGGAGCCAAAGCCAGATCCCAGCCCCTGGTGATGGGTTAAAGAGCTGGGAGGTGTTATGTGCTCATTAACACATCCACAGCCCCAGTTCCCAGGGATTGATGGGCCTGGGGGAAACCCAGACACGGCAGGTCAGAAACAGAACTTGGAGGAAAAAAAAAAAAAAGAGAGCTCTTCCAACATCAAACACGCCTTCAAATCCTCAGGAAGCAGCTCAACCTCTTCATCCAGCACAGCTCCCACGTCTGCGCTGGAGATATGGGATTTATTCCTGGAGATATGGGATTTATTCCTGGAGATATTGGATTTATTCCTTGGAACGTGCTGACATTTCACCAGCATGAAATGGGTTTAACACTTCCAGCCCCTCCCGAGGAATCCACATGGCGCCAGCTGTGAGGGGAACATGAAGCTTTCAGAGAGGAATGTTTGTTGAAATTCGTAGCATATCTGACATTTTCTGTTTTCTCTCTCCACAAAGGTGCAAATCTCCTGGCCATACATGAAACAAAGCAGCCTTTCCCCTGCTCTTCCTGAAGTAATGAAAATCTCTTTATTCTCTTTTTCCTCTGATTAAAGCCCACTGTGAAAACACTTCTGAGTGTGCACCACTAAATTCTAAATGGGAGCAACAAATAGATAAAAAATTTTATACACACTGAAATATTTAAAATAGTTTCAACACAATGAGTTTAAAACTCAACATTTAACAGCATTTTCATATATTTAACAAGCAATGAGGGGAGTTTTACATCAAAGTAACCACTTCCACCAGAGGGATCTCCAGCTGCTGAATGAGAAGTGTCTCAGCAAGACTTGTTTGAATATTCAAAGTGATCTGCAGAAGATCCTGGTATCACTAGAGATGATACATGAATATCAGTGGATAATACGAGGTAATTACAGGGATTATCCCACCCCTGGGACAAAAAAAAGCGAATTTCAGTCACTCTTTAATCTCACTGGGACAGGATGAACTTGATGATAACCATAGTTTGTTCAAAAGAATTACTTGTACTAATTAAAGATGAAGGTGGCAGTTCAGAATCTATTCCTGACTGTCATTTCAGGTGTCACATCAATCTATTCCACTGAGAAAATAACAATCCAAATGCTCTCTCAGTCCCAGCAAGCCGAGCTGTGCTATAAATTCACTTTGCTGCTGCTGAGAGTTTTTGAGAGTTTTTTGTGAGCCACAATTGCCAGCTCCACTGAACAAAGGCAGATGGATTTGTGAGGTAAAAATACACCTGAGCATGGGCTGGATGATCCTTAATGCCCCTTCCATCCCAAACCAGCCTGGAATTGTGTAAAGTTTAAAAAACTTTGCAGTTTTTACTTTACTTTACTTTACTTTACAGTTTTAAAGTTTTAAAAAACTATTTAAAAAACCTCCCAATTTTATTTAAAAAATCTATTATGTAAAAAACCTATTTTAAAATTATTTTAAAATATTTAAAATATTTCATTTTAAAGTTATTTTTAAAAAACTATTTGTAAAGTTTTAAAAAAAGCCACCAAATAAGCCCCAAATCTATTTGCACTGGATTAAAACAGTTATTTTTGTTAGCACAGACAACTGGAATAAATATGGACAGCATTAGAAGTTGTGTGGGACAGAAAAAAACCCAGTTCTTATTGGAGTGAAATAACAATAATAATGAATTTGATTACCAGCAGTGTATGAGCAATCCTTTTCCTTCCTTGAGTTCCCTGCCTCGTGTAAAAAAGATTAAAAGTGTGATTTACTCGGCAGTCTGTGGATTTAACTACCATTACCGAATGGCAGCCGTGGTTTATGAGCAGTTAAAATGCAAATATTTGTTATCCCATCTCACAGCTGCCTTCACCCTGCTGCAGAGAGTCGTGGCTAAGCTGCAGCACGTTTGCTGTATCTTGGTTAGCAAAACCCCCAAAATAACAAAAACCAACCACCAGCCACTCGTTCACTCAACTTCCCAACATTTATATCCATGTTTGAATTTAAAACCCGCTTGCCATGGATATTCTTCATTGCCTGGCTCCACAAAGGTTCTGCCTGATAAATTAATTGGCTTTGAAGAAAACAAATTCAAAGAAAGAGAAAAGGCAAATTCTACTTTGGGTTTTCTTTTTCCACCCCCTCCCACCCCAAAATCCTCTCCTGCCCCTGAGGGCCCTCACCTCTGACAGGGAGATTATTTTATATTTTATATTTTATATTTTATATTTTATATTTTATATTTTATTATTTTATTATTTTATATTTTATATTTTACATTTTACATTTTGCATTTTATATTTTATCTTTTACATTTTATATTTTACATTTTACATTTTACATTTTGCATTTTATATTTTATATTTTATCTTTTACATTTTATTTTTTATTTTTATTTTTATTTATATATTTTATATTTTACATTTTACATTTTAGATTTTATAATTTTATTATTTATTTTTATATTTTACATTTTACATTTTAGATTTTATAATTTTATTTTTTATTTTTATATTTATTTATTTATTTTATATTTTATATTTTACATTTTACATTTTAGATTTTAAAAAATATTTTACATTTTATATTTTACATTTTTTTTTTTTAAATATTTATTTATTTATTTTATATTTTATATTTTACATTTTACATTTTATATTTTATATCTTCCAATCCCCCTGGGGACATGCTGATTCCCCGAGGTGGAGAGGGAAAACATCCTGAGGAGCCGAACACCCAGAATAAGGCAATTAAACGATTTTATGTCCTAATTCAGACACAATAAAACAACAGTTATCAGCTAACATGATCTTTAAAGCTGCTTGATCCTTAGAGCTACTTGTAAAGCTTTTATTGAGCAGAATAAATCACCCCAAACGGAGCCACCTCCTCACAGGCAGGGCTTGGGAGCATCCCTGTGATCAATCAGCAACAATTTCATCCATAACTCTGGGCAGACTTCCCCAATTTTTGGATTAAAAAAATTAACCCGAAGAGGAGAGAGTTCAAATACTCCTTGCAAATGAGTTCAAACTGCACTTTAAAGGTGCAGCAGAGGCTTTGAAGAGGAAAATCCTCTGTGAGAGGGGCCCTTTGGGCCGATTTATATTGCTATAGGACACAAAAAGAATGACACGCACGCAGTCAGTCATCAGGGCAAAAAGAGGGGAGTCCCCTGATTTTTCAGCCTTCTGATTGTTTTCATATTTCTACTGGAGTTTCTCATGCTCGTGACTTAAACAAAAACTGATATTTTGTAAATATGCATTCTTTCTAGGGGAAGGACAAATTAATGGACTTCTGAATTGACCACTGGGGAGAGAGAGGTGTTCCTCTCATCCCCCAATCCTTGATCAAGTTCCAAACCCTATTTAAACCCCAAATCATAATAAACTGCCTCTTTCTCTCCTCACTGCTCAACCTGACGAGTGAGTGTTGTTCTTTCGTGTTGTGATTGCGACAGAGGGGAGTTTATATTTCGACCTCAATTTATATAAATTTTGGACAATGACCACAAATTAGACAAACTAAGCTCTCCCACCACACTGGTCCAACTAGAAGTCCATCAATTGTCCCTCCTCCAGAGAGGAATGTAAACAGGAAGAACAATTTACAATAACATCACTTTTGTTGACATGAGAATCTGTGAGAAACTCCACTACAAAAATACAAACATCAGAGGGCTGAAAAAGATCAGAGTGGCAGAGTGACCTGTTTGGGGTCAGCGCAGAAGCCACAGAGGAGGAGGATTCCACACAGCCCCCAGAGAGCTGGAAAGGAGGGGATTTAGGGGGAAATCCTCGGGATGGGGCTCCAGGAGACCTCCCTGTCACAAGAGGACATGAAAAGAAGGACACTTACCTGTCAAGTTGAGAGCGAGAAAAAGAAGTTTATTTTTAGATTCAGGGTTTAAATAGAGTTTGGACTTTGACCAATGATTGGGGGGACGAGGCTGACACCCCTCAGCCCCCACTGGTCAAACCATCAATTTGTCCTTCCCTCTGGAAGGAATGTGGTTTTTACAAAATATCAGTCTTTGTTTTTGTCACAAGTGTCAGAAAGCTCCAGTAAAAATGAAAAACAATCAGAAGGCTGAAAAATCAGGGCAGCCCCTCCCTGCCCTGCAGTCCTGCCCCAGTGCCCCTCCAGCCCAGGAATGTTCTGCTCAACCCCTGAACACGTGTCCACAGCACCCCAATTAAACAAAAACTTTAAAGGAAAACACCAGGGAAAGGTGCACAGATGTTCCAAAGCACTTCAGAGGGGAAGAACACTTGTCAGGGGCTGACAGAAACGGAACAAAACCCCTCTGTGGTCTGTGAGGCAGGAAAAACAAACGGGAGAAGATTTCCCCTGGCCTGTTCCTCCGAGAGCTGCTGACACCCTGCAGGACGAGGCTGGCACAGGGAAACGTTTCCAGGGCTGCAGCTGGCAGAGTTTGCAGCCTCTGGGATTGTCTGAGTGAGCACCAGCTCTGTCTGCACGCTGTTAAATGGGAATTAAACCTTCCTGTAAAGCCTGGGTGGAGCTTTGGGGATCACACTTCCTAAACAGCTCCTCTCAGAGGTCCAGGGGAAAACACACGGGGATAAACTGGGGACAGATGGACAAAATGGGGACAAATGGACAAAATGGGGACAAACAGACACCCCTCAGGGCTGGGGGACAGAAATCCCCTGTGCAGCCTCTGCTGCCTCAGAAAACAGCCACAAAAACATCCAGAATTTTAACCCACACACAGAACCTGGCTCAAAGTTCACGTGCAGAAAACTTCTACATCAATAACATCTCAGTCTTAGATTCCATGGATGTTACCATCAGCTGGAAATATCTGGTTGTGCAGAACTGCTATGGCTTTGACACTATTTTCCTTTGGGAGACCCCCCGAAGCCTAAAGGGAAGTGAGGTAATTACAGCAGTGAAAGCAGACCCCATCATTTATTTATTACATCTCTGCCTATCACGGGAACACTTGGAAATCTTAATTAATTCCACTTAACATTTAAACATCCTATATGTCTCTAAACATGAGGTTCACTCAAGATGGGTGTTTAACAAGGTGCTAATTGTATTTATCCCTAAATGAAGTTCCTGGTTGGACCTTTCTGCAGGTGTCCCCCATGAAGTGCACCAGAAATGGGGAACATTCATTTCTCAGGCTGCTTGCCCAGGAAAAGGGGGTTTGAAGGAAGAATTCAAAATGCAGGGGTATTTCTGAGGATTAAATATCTGATACTTTTACACCTAAGGTGGGATGGGAGGAGGAGGAGGCAAAGAAAGTCCACAGGGCTGGAGCTGTTGTTTCGCAAACGCATGAAAGGCCTTTAAATCCTATTTCTGGAGGGGTTGGGAGCCAACATCCCAGCTGGTTGGAGCTCTGCCTGGAATGGATATTTCTTAATGAATCTTTTAAGTGAAAGCCCTGAAAGACTCCAAAGTCATCTGGAGTGCAGTGAATTGGGAGCTTTATCCAAAGCCTATCAAAGGCTCCCAGCACAAGCACAGTGAGTGGCACGTTTAATTCAGATTATTTATTTCCCCCTGCAGTAAATGCACTTTCCATAAGCAAAGAGTTATTAGATCACTTTGTTCTTTCCAGGGATATTTCACCTGTGTTTGCTAACTTAAATATGTTGTTGTCTTGCACAAAACCCCTGGGGTAGGTAAATCTTGCTCTTTATTGTACTGATTTACATTATTCCCCTCTGGAAATGGCTTTAATTTGATGAGGAGATTTTCACACCACAAACCACTCACATTCCTCAGGGCTGCTCAGGAGTCACTCCCCGTGGACAAACTGCTCCCCAGCCCTGCTCTGGGCAGGGAGGGTTTGTCCTCACGTGTGGGACAATGACATTGTCACCCTGATTTTTCAGCCTTCTGATGTTTTCACTCTTGGTCTGGAGCTTTCTCACACTTGTAACAAAGACTGATGTTTGGTAAATAACACATTCTTTCCAGGGGGAAAAACAAACTGATGGACTTCCAAGTTGACCACTGGGCTCAGAGAGGTGTCACTCTCGTCCCCCAATCCCTGGACAAATTCCAAACCCTATTTAAACCCCAAATCATAATAAACTCTCTCTCTCTCTCCTCACTTCTCAACCTGACGAGTGAGTGTGGGTCTTTCATGTGCTCTAGTGACAGTGACATCCCAACCCTGCCAGAGCCAGGGCACAGCTGGGGCTGCCTCACCCTCTGCTGAGCTCCAGAACATGAATAAACCTGGGACAGAGGCAGGGCTGGGTCGGTCTCAGAGACCACAGCAAGTTCACAAGTCAATCTCAATAACTCTGGAGAAAAAAAATTACAAAAACGACCAAAAAAAAAATTTAGGAAAAAAAAATTGTTTAGCTGCAGCTCCCTGCAGTCCCTCAGGTTTGTGGCAGCCAGAGCTGTGCTCTGACACAGAAAGCTTTTCCAGGCACGAGTTCTTTTTTTGGTTCCATTCCAGAGCAGCACAGAAACGGCTTTTACCTGCAGAGAAAATTAAAACCTTCCAGCGCATCTCTCGCCCCGTTTGGGACACATTTGCTGCAGGAGATACATCTGTGCTGAGTGCCCGGGCTCCATCCTCACCTTCGGTTTTTGGGATGGAAAAGAAACAGCTCCGGGGAGCGGGAGGATTCTGCTGTCCGTGGTTCTGGCAGTCCCGGGGAATTCCCGGCCTGGCCCCTGCCGGGGAAGGTCGGGGTGTGCTCCCTGAACCCTGAAACCACAGCAGGATAATTAAAAAATAAATGTATTAAATGCTTGTCTTCACCAGGATCCGGCTGGGCAACTCTGTGATGAGTTCCAGAAATGTGGGGAAGGGAGAATGTTAAGCAGGGTAATCCCTATCAGGAGGGTGTAAAATATCCTTCCATCTGTCAAAAACACTGAGCTGTCAGCAGCCTAAAAATAATAAAGACAGATCTCAGTTTCTGTCAAATCAGACTGACACAAAAAACTTGAATATCGGTGTAAAAGGGGGGAAAAAAATCAATGTCAATCCATTTCTTCACTCAAAAGCAACAATCTAACAAGACAATTTGAGCTTTAGCATGAAAATGATTACTGAGAGTTCTTTAAATGTGTTCTGCAAGAAACTGAACCGAGGGGATTCGCTTCAGAACTGCCACTTCCCTCTGAGATTTCCATAAGTCCTCTATTATTTCCAGAGACAGCGAGCACACCCCAGCCGCGGATCCTGCAGCTACTGTTGCTTTCCTGATAAAGAAGAAAGGCAGAGTGGCTGGGATTGATGTAAATGAGGGAGATTTCTTCCCTGGGCTGAATAACTCCCTGGGCCACCTGCAATTCCAGTTCCCAGCTGTGGCCTTTGGGCAGGCAGGATGTTTTTCTCCTCATCACAGCTGCTGCAGTGTTATCAGGCTGATGTTCCAGAGGGAGAAAAGCCCCACCAGAGCACATTTCCCTGGTTTATCAGCCAAGGAAAGCCCAGCAAACTAGGCCCAAAAGCACCAGCCCCGTTTTTAAGGGCTCAGTCAGATCTCAGCAATGCACCCAGGTAAGACACGGGGCCACATCAGCCTCCAAAACAACAAATCCAGCAAGGAAAACCAGCAGCAGCTCAGCTCCAGGTGACAGTGAAGGGCAGAGGACATGTCTGTGCATGTCCCAGGTTATGTATTGTCCCAGCAGCCACAGCTCCAGGTGTGCTGGTGTTTCCCAAAGGGATCCTGGTGCTCCCAAGGGGATGTTGGGGCTCCCAAGGGGATGTTGGTACTCCCAAAGGGATCCTGGTGCTCCCCAAAGGGATCCTGATGCTCCCAAAGGGATCCTGGGGCCCCAAAGGGATGCTGCTGCTCCCAAAGGGATGCTGCTGCTCCCAAAGGGATCCTGGGGCCCCCAAAGGGATCCTGGGGCCCCCAAAGGGATGCTGCTCCTCCCAAGGGGATGCTGCTGCTCCTACATGTTACAGGGACTGGCCATGGGGTGCACAAACAGCCCCCTGCACCCACCAGCCTCGGTTTCTCCTGCCAGGAGCACCCCCTGTGCATCCCCCAGCTGCCTCTCCCCATCCTCAGCTCCTCCTGGATCTCAGTGGGCCCCCCTGAGCTGGAAGTTGGGTTTTAGCTCAGTAATGCACTGTGATTGTTTATAATCACTGGGCTACAATCATTTCCTTTGGCAGCTGGAAAGGAATTTGTACAGAGTAATGCAAAATAGAAATGGGATTTTTAGCTGGGAAAAGCTGCAAAAATACTACTAAATGATTTTTCAAAAAAAATAAACCAATGAACTGCGTAACTTGGAGAAGCCTTTCCAGCCAGAACTCTGGTTTGAGCTTTAGCCTGGTAGAAGAGAGAATTCAACTGAGCTGAATCCCCTCAAAGGGGCCCAGCCTGAAGGGATGACCCAGCCCCTGGTGCTGAGCCCAAGCCCTGTTGGAAGTTGAAGGCAAAAGCTGTTCCATTGTTTGATTTCCATCCAATAAAGCAGCAAACAAGTTAAAACCACAAAGTATCATTTATTGCAGCCACACTCTGGTGGAAGCAATGGGAAATTCTGAACCAGCTGCTCACAGCACATCCAGCTCCGCTCCAGCCACATAAATCATTGCAGATTCTGGGCAAGAAGGAAAATCAAAATCACACCTGGTTATCAACTGGAGGATATCTTTAATTGCTTTGTGGCTAAAAGCAGAGCTCGGCACAGCCCAGCAGAAACCTGCAGGTGCTCCAGGTGGAAAAGCAGCTCCGTGAAAAGGTCAGCAACTCCTCACACACCCTGTCAGCTCCCATCCAGCTCAAGAGAAAGGCAGCAGAGCCCATCCTGGTCCTGCCCTCACCTGCCTGCAGCCAATTCCTTCTGGTGACACTCACGGAATGCTCCATGCACACACACAAACACCAGATCCCACCCTGCCCCTGCCCTCACCTGCCTGCAGCCAGTTCCCTCTGGGGACACTCACAGAATGCTCCATGAAAATATAGAAATATATTATCATATATATTATATAATATATAATAATAGTGTATATATATAATATATATTATACATATTATACATTGTGTTATATATATATATAGCACAATATATTATATATATTATACATTGTGTTATATATATTATATATATTATATATTATATATATAACACAATAGTATTATATATATAATACTATTTTATATATATATGTAATATAATACATACATGTATATATATGTGTATATATATAATATTGTAACCAAGTTGCTTGATTTTTAACTTTTATAATCAATAAATCTCAGACTTTTATAATAAATAAATCCCAGAAATCAGAACCATTTCATGCACACAGCCCCAAGTTACATAAGGCCATGGTGAAGTGACCATTAGGCCAATGCTCAGTGGACTTTACTCCTTCAGGTACATTGGCTGTTCCTGCTCTGTATAAAACAGAAATAAAGCCGGGAATAAATCTCATGTGAAGCCCAGAGAGAAACGTCAGGCTGAGCTAAGCCCCAGCTTCCAGGCCCTGTTCCAGTCGTGCTTTCAATGGCAAAATAAACCGGTTTTTGGGTGTGTTTTGCCCAGCTGAGCTCTGCCTGACTGTTTGAGCCGTGGGGGTTGTGTCGGAGCTGCTCAAACCTCTCCCAGTTTTGGGATAAAACAATTCTGGAGTCATGAATAGCAAAGCCTTGGGCCTGTGCTGAGGCACAGCACAGATAGGAAATTGCAGACATATCACTCCTGACAGGGCTAAGCAATAGGTGATTCAGATAAGTGGGGTTGGAATAAAATATGATTAAAGCAGTCTTTGCCATTCTGCTTTGATTTAAGAGTACAAAGTGCAAACTATTCATCTTCTGTCTAGAGGCAGTAAATCAGCTGATAAGAGAAGTGAAATGTAAGTGGGGTGCCAGGAAAAGCAAACCATCACGTGCCAGGCAATTGCTGGTGGAGAGGAGGAGCAGGGGATGAAATAACAATGCAGAAGCACCGACCCCAGGCACTGCCAGCCTGTGTGCAAGGTTAGGGAAGCACAAAGAGATGCTATCAACAACCAAAACACTGCAGGAGGGAGGGAAAGAGGGAATATCATAGGAGCTCTGGCTCTAAAGCAGGTTTCTGATGCTGTTTTACACCACAGTGACACAGACACCGACTTCAGAAGGCTGAAAATGACTCCTCTATTTTTGGGATGTGTCTCCCTTTTATACTATTCTACACAGACCAGTTGGATTGGTGACACAAAGACAAACCTCTTCACTCACATTGGTCAGAGCAGAGGGACATCAAGAAGTCTCTCCTAGGAAAAGGAATTAATAGCAAAATTACAGTTACAAAAACATTTCTCCTGTTCACAGAAAATTCCCTGGGAAAAGAATTTCAGAAAACCCAAACACCTCAGGCACAGAACCAGGGCTACAGGTTCCTTGCTCGGATTTATTTTGATTTTGCCAGCATATCACAAGTGATGTGCTTTAGGGAGGGGCAGAAGAGCTGCTGAGGAGCCATGAGGGGCTCTGGGGTTCTGCAGAAAGAAACATCAGCAGCTCCTCTCCTTTTCTGTGAGGTGGGTCATAACTGAGGCTTTATTTCCATTTACTACAGGTTTGACAGTCAGTGGTTGTCCTCCCCAAAGGTGGAATCCATCCCTGCAAGGAGGGTGAGCCCAGCAAGGGGAGAAACGAGCACAGTTCCCACCTCTCACTGTGTGAAAATAAGGGAGAAAGGAGAAAAAAAACCCCCCACAATCAGAGCACTTGTTGGATTCAGCTCCAATTCCCCAGCAAGTGCATGAACAAAACAACTTGAGACTGAAAAAAATGCAGAATCCAAATCCTAACTCACACTTCCTTTCAAAGGTCCCCCTTTTTTATGTTCAGTTGAACATTGTTTTGGTTTTACTGTGTGATAGAAGACCTCATCACAAAGCGTTTGCCAAAACTGGTGGGTTTATTACCAAAACCACATCGTCATCCACAGCCACATCCTGGCACAGGTCCTAAGGCAGGGATTCACACTCTAATTTAGAGCACAATGGGACACAAACCTCTTCAACTGGGCAAACTCCCAGCTCACGGGGCACTTCTCTCCTCCTCTGCGAGGATCTAAGAGAGGGAATGCGATGGGAAAGTCCAAATACACCCTAAAAATGTGTTCTCTCCTAAAAATATTGATTCCATTCAAACTTCATCCTGCAAAAACATTCCCAACCCACCTGAGACAGTCCTGGGCTGCTCGGGGCAAAGCTGAGTGTCACAGGTTTCAACAGAAGGTCTCTATTTTAAATGAAATCATCAGACTGGGGGTAAAATAGAACACTGAGCTGCTGAGGAGCAGCCTGTGGAGCCTCCTGAGGAAGTATCAGTGTGTCAGCCAGGAAGGGATGGAGCCACGGACCACAACTGGCATTCCTTGGAGAAACAGCAGAGCAAAATGAGCTAGGAATGAGCTGAATGGGTGAAATGAAGGGGATAATCCTGCATTTCCCACAAAAAGCCTACCAGCAGATTAGTTGCCAGTATCAGCTCCGCTCTTGCAGCAGGATGGTTTGGTAATTATTTTGTTCTTCACCAATCTTGTAAATGAGTGATGAGAATGAGATTCCCTGTGCTGCCTCACAATTAACAACAGGTTTTGCCCTCCCCTTTTACCTGCATGGCAAGCAAAGTCTTTGTGGGACTGGGGCTGATGGGACAAAACTGCATCCCCAGCAGGGCTGTGTGAGGGCAAGGGATGGACATGGGATAATCCCTCAGGGCTGGAATTTCTTGACATGCAAAGCCACTTTACCACTGGGAGTAAAAGGGGCACAAAATTGATCCCCAGTCAAGGATTTTTCCCCTAAGACAAGATACAAAAACATCCAATTATATCAATTATCCATAATAATAATATATTATTATATATTATCCAAATATAAATTCATTGGCTGAATTGGACCATAAAGCTTCAAGCTTGAGGGACATTGAGGGACATTTCCTTGGGCTCTGCTGCCCACGAGGAGATCCTGACACTGCCAGGACCAGCAGAGGAGCAGCCACCCCTGCCCCAGCCCTGCCCCATCCTCTGGACACAGCACATCCCTCTTCAGTGGCATTTTGCAGCTGAGGTGGATTTTTTTTTGCTGAGTTTGCAAGCCTGGGAAGGCCAACAAACCTCTGCAGGCTCCTAAACCCCACATCATTTACACACCAGGTCTGTGGAAAAGGTATTACCTGCTGTTCCAACTAATGTCAGCAGTTACAGGGAGAGAGGAGGGAAGGGATAGAAAGCATAAAGCATATCTGAGCCCTCCCGATTTAGCTTAAATCTCCACTTCCACTGCAGGAAGCAGAATTAGGGGGGATGTGAAAGTGGCTGAGTTTGAAGGGCTCCTCTGCTCCGCCCAAAGCCACTTACCCGGGGAAAATGGATCAGTTCCACCAAGGTGCCATCCCGGGGAGGGCCCGGGAGCTTTTCCCGGGGCTGGGCACTGGCAGAGTCACAGACACAGTCACAGGAGGGGGTGACAGAGGGGCATTAACACCGGCAGCCCCCGGGAAAGCCCCGACAGAAGAGTTTCTCTGTGTCACTTTGATTCCCAGCAGTGTTCAGCCTGCATTTGTACCATTTGCAGGGTCATTATGGGGCCGTGGGCTCAAAGGGACCCAAACTGAGGGGCTCTCTGATGCTGAGTCTTCCTCGGGGCTCCTCTTCCTCGGATTCAGGGCAGGTGATGGATGGGCAGAGCAGAGAGGACAGAGAAAATCCTGCCCCTGCAGCCTCCTGGGCAGTGCCTGCTCAGGAACACCCCCAATCCCTTCTGGAACCTCCTCATTCCCCTGGTGGGATTGCAGCACCCCCGGGCAAGGCAGTCCCGGCTCCCACCCCTGTTAATCCCGGCCCATCGGGCAGATGCTAAACCGGGTTTAGCAGCCCGGGGAGTGAGCTGGGAGTGGGGGAGCCTCAGCCACGGGAGCTCCGCAAAAAATCGACGGAATTCCAGAAACTCAGCCGAGATTAGCTGCGCTTTCCGAGGGGAAGAGGCGACAGGAGCTGATTCCTGCTGGGCGGAGCTCTGAGCGGGACAGGTGACACCGACACCTGAGCAAACCCAACCCGAGCCAGTGCTCACCTCTGACATCATTCTGGACAGCAGGTAAAGCTCTGGGCACCTTTTCCTCTTTGCAGAGCATCATTCTGGACAGTAAATAAAGCTCTGAGCACCTTTTCCTCTTTTCAGAGCATCTCTGGACAGTGAGTGAACTCTGAGCACCTTTTCCTCTTTTCAGAGCATCTCTGGACAGTGAGTGAACTCTGAGCACCTTTTCCTCTTTGCAGAGCATCTCTGGACAGGAGTAAAGCTCTAAGCACCTTTTCCCCCTTGGTCCCGAGCAGTTTCTGGCCGGTCCGGTCCCGTCCCGGGATTTTGGCAGCTCTCGCAGCCGCCCCGCGGTGCCAGCAGCGCACAGCGACCGCAGGGTGATACCTACTGACACCCGGCCCCGCTGCCAGCCCTGCCCGCCCACCGCCGGCCTCTCCGGGGGGATCCCAACATCTGCAGAGGGATTTTCCAGGGGGATTTAAACATCTGAGAGCCCTGGAAGTGCAGCGATCAGCGGGCTGGGGAGGGGAGCCGCGGGGTTCCTGCCCCTCACAGCGTTTGTGCTGTGTCAAACCAACCACCTACACAGGCACAAACACAAATGAAATCTTGGGCAGCCTCAGTAACCTGATTTTCAGGGACCAGTTAGGAGCAGGTAAACAGGATGTGGTTTGTTAATGGAATTTAATGGAATATATTGGTTACCATTAGCTCTGGTGGCCGTGGAAGGAAAGACAAAACTTCTGTGAGTGTGTTTGGGTCAGAAGGGACCTTAAGGATGATTTGTGCCACCCCTGCCATGGCAGGAACACCTCCCACTGTCCCAGGCTGCTCCAACCTGGCCTTGGGCACTGCCAGGGATCCAGGGCAGCCACGGCTGCTCTGGGAATTCCAGCCCAGGGCCTCAGCACCATCACAGGGAAGGACTGATCCCAATATCCAGCCTAAATTTCCCCTCTGGCAGTCTGAACCCCTCACCCCCTGTGCTGTCCCTGCAGCTCCTGGTGAGGATTCCCTCTTTGCTTCCCATTTTCCCAGCCCTGGAAGGATCAATCCCTTCCTTCCCTGGCTGCCTTTGCCTGTGAGCAGCACTGACTGATTATTTCCCATTCCCTTTATGCTGTGCCTCAACAATTCCAATTCAAAGTAGTAGTAATAACAATAACAATAATAACAATAATAAATTTTCGGTATGGGAGCCCAGAATGGACTGTTAACTTTTTATCCACAGCAGAGCATTGCTCTGGGAGAGAAGAAAACGCTGCTACACTAACCTTGGAACGAATTAAATGCAACAATCATCTCCCACCGCATGAGAACTTCTTCAGCTGTTCCACGGGGCTTTGCCGTGATTACCGAAAGCTGCAAACCCCGACACAGAAACACACGAACTCCTTTTTTATTTTTTTTTTCCTTTTCTTGAAATAGCACGGGGGAAAAAGCCCTTTTCTGTTCCGTCCCACGTCCCGAGCAGATGGCGAGGCAGCAGCACCTCCCCCGGCCAGCTGGGAGCCCCGCTCCGGGAGGATTCCTCCCCCGGCCCCGCCGGCAACGGGAGCCGGCAGCGGGTGGGAGGTGCGGGAGCCCCCGCGGGGATGCCCCCGGCCCCGAGCCGCTCCCAGATGGGCTCTGCCCTTCCAACGCCCCCCTCCCGGCTCAGCCCTGAGCTCCCAGACCCGTCCCCATCCCCCTTCTCTCCCCCTCCATCGGTTTATCTCCGTTCCCACCCGGCACAGGCGACGGGAATTTCCCTTCTCCCTCTTTCCTCCCGTCCAGCTCTGTCCTTCTCACGTTGTTTTACACCACAACAACACAGACTCTGACTTCAGAGGGCTGAAAATTACTCCTCTATTTTTGGGATGTGTCTCCCTTTTATACTATTCTACACAGACCAGTTTGATTGGTGACACAAAGACAAACCTCTTCACTCACATTGGTCAGAGCAGAGGGACATCAAGAAGTCCCTCCTAGGAAAAGGAATGAATAACAAAGTTACAGTTACAAAAACATTTCTCCTGTTTACAGAAAATCCCCTGGGAAAAGAATTTCAGAAAACCCAAACACCTCAGGCACAAAACCAGGGCTACATCATTCCTCATGGAAAGGATCAAACACCTCTGCAGTCTCAGCATCACGACCTTCCTGCAGCAAGGCAATGTGATTTTTCAGGCAGCCAAGGCAAAATCGGGAGGAAAACAGTTCCAAAATCATCATCCTGCTCTGCCAGGTGTCCCTGACAGTGGGGCAGAGCAAGAGGAGCTGGAACCAGGGCTGGGTGACCCCAGAAAGACAACACAGCCCGGGGAATGGTGAGAGGAGAGACCCTGCCCTCCTGGGGCTGCAATTCCTGCACCAATGAGCCAAAAACCACCCCCAGAACAGCTTTATCAGCAACTGCAGCCATAGGGGAGGTGAATACACAACATCCACCCCCAGAATTAACTGATGAAAACCACTGGCACTGGGGACATCATTGTTTATCCCCACTAAAGCATCAGGAGGTTCAGCAGTGCTCACAACGAGGGCCTGGACATGGAATTCCTACCAAAGCTCAGCTCTGCTCTGCTGGGCCTGTTCCTTTATTTTCCTGAACCTCTGACAAAGCAACAGCTGCAGGTTCTGATCGAGACAGGACCACATTCAAACACTTCAAAAATCTTCTCCATTCTGTAAAGCACAAAAGGCTTTAAACAGATTATATTTGTGTACAGACAAGCACCTGGTTTGGGCAATAATTATCCTCTAAATAGAAATTATCCTCCAACATTTGTTGCTACTGTGTAAAAGGAGCTCTGATCAATAATCAGAAATCAATTACAGAGCTCTGTGTGCCAGTGATGATTGCTCTCCCGACTTGGGCACCTCTTACCAGTATTTGTAAAGGTGTTAATCCATCTTAATAATCCTTAAATCATGTATGAATACAGAAGTGCCCGTGGCATTATTCAATTCCTATTTAAGTCCAAGGAAAGCTGCCTGTTTAAATTATACAGAAGTTAAATTTCTCCTGGAAAGCACTTTGAAGTGATTCTGTGCAAATACACATTTACCACAAAACCACCTCTTTTTTTTTTTTTTAAAGCAGGTAACCTGGCAATGCTGCTCTGACTCAGTCTCTGGAACCAATTGTGCTTTGATTCCCCCCAGGACGTGATTTATAATTTTTGCTTTTCTGTGACTAACCCCAAGGCCTGGGCAGGGCAGTGGCAGTCCCTGCTCAGGAGCAGCCCCAGGGCTGCAGGGATGGGCACTAACGGGGTGTGTTCCTATCTCAGCCCTATGGACTCCCCCTCCCGAGGCAGAAATCCCACTGCTCTCACTTCCAGGGGCTGCTTCACTCCTCAGTTCTCATTACAGAAGTTTTAGTGACCCAAGAATGCTGAAGTATTCAGCAATGTACATTCAGTTGTCAAAATTTTGGCAGTTTTCCCCCAATTTTTCCTTGAAAACCAGGCAGAATTCAGATTCCTGGGAAAGCCTGTGGCTCCAGTCCCAACAGCTCCCACCACAGAGCCCTGGACACTGTCCTGTTCCCTCATTTTCTGGCACAGGAATGGGAATTTCTGTGCTCTCTTAGAGAAAACCCAGGCCTTCCTCTCCCAGCAGATCCATACATTTCCAATTGTTGTATTTTCCCTCCCTGTCTAAGAAGACAACCTGACCACACTGTAATTCCCAGACACTGGAGCTGCAGCTAAACTGCTCCTCAGGCTCCAATAAACAACGAAAAATTAGGGTTGGGTTCACTTTTCAGCAATAGAGACGATTTCCTGAGTGGCTCTTTGGACTCCAGGGGTCCCACAGGACCAGATTTAAATCCAGCAGCAACTGCTGCAAGCCCAGGAAAGGTTCTTCATTCACTCATCCATCACAAAAGCCTCAATATCACAGCCCCAGGCACACCCAAACTGAGGAGCCCCAGGGGCACGAGAAGAACCCCAGGATGCAGTTTCAGCTCAACTGAAAAGTTAAGAAGTTTTCAGCTTAACTTCAATTCAGAAGAATTGGAATTTACACTGAAAACACAGGGCTCGACCTACCAACAGCATTAGTCAGAACAACAAAAACTCTGTGTTGTTTCAGATAATGAAATTAGAGAAAACTCTAATTCAAGGTTTTAAAAAAAAAGCTTCAGAAATTGTTTCATGTTTAAAGATCATTCAAAGTTGCTTTTCTAACAGGACCAAATAAGGGGGGATTTATTTTGTTCAAAGTTGTTTTTCTAACAGGACAAAATAGGGAGGATTTATTTTGTTCAAAGTTGGTTTTCTAACAGGACAAAATAGGGAGGATTTATTTTGTTCAAAGTTTCTTTTCTAACAGAACAAAATAAGGGGGGATTTATTTCCCCTGGCACCCTCAGCACCCAGAGGCTCCCCTGGAGGTGGAGGAAATGGGCAGCAAGGCAGTGCCAGTGCCAGGGGAGCCCAGTGGCAGGAGGGGCAGTGCAGGTTAATGACTGCACGCTGCAGCCCAGGGGGGTCAGCACAGGTTAATAAAACCCTCCTGAGCTTTTACAGACCCACATTTTGCTTTCCCTCAGAGCATCCCTTTCTCCAGAATGGAAAAAAAGGGCTTTTCCCCTTCCCCAGGCCTTGCAGCTGGTGACTGACAGAGCATCCATTCCTTTATTCCTGCTTTGGAGCAAACAACTGAGGGATTGAGAATCATCTGATTGAATTATTCAGAGCCCATTGCTAATCTGAGGGGTCTGTGTGCTTTCCCTGAGTCTGGATGGTGAAATGGAAACGTCTCCCAGGCTCTTCCCTCTGTAAATCACTCCTCAGCCACCTTTGCTTATCTCTATTGTTTCTGAGGAAAACCTGCTCCTTTACAGACATCTGCTCTGGTGATAAAGTGTGATTGAAAAGCTTGGCCTGTCAGATAGCGAGCTGTTATCACAGCTTGATTTGGAGCTGTGGAATTACACTGGATAATAGCAGCTCCAAACAACACTCCTCTCAAATGAATTTATGAATGGCCTTTGCCAGATCTGAGGATAAACTTCTGGTAATGGGAAAGAGGCTGGGAGCTGATGGATCACCCATCATCCATGGGGGCTGGATGTGTTTGTGCTGCACTGGGAATTTCATGGAGCAGGAGAAGTCCCTTCACACTAATTAAACACCACAGATAAATTCCTTCAATTTTTAAATTATTTATCCTTCTTTGCATTGGGTTGAAACCCCAGGGAACAGAAAGGATGGGAGCAGTTCCTCTCTAGAATGGAATTGCCTGTGGGATGGAGAAACCCCTCACATCCTGCTGAGCAGGAGCAGGGACTGGTCCCAGCAGCCTCTCCAGGAGCCTGCTCACTCCTCTGGGCTTGGTGAGGAGGAAAAATGCCCAATGCCTTGTGTCTGGAGCCCTGAGCAGGCACTGGAGAGTCTCAGCCCCAAAAAACTCCCAGTGCCCACCCTGAGCTGCTCAGGGCAGGGAGGAGCAGAGCTGGGGATGCTCCAGTGCAGCCCTGGTTTTGTGCCTGAGGTGTTTTGCTTTTCTGAAATTCTTTTCCCAGGGAATTTTCTGTAAACAGGAGAAATGTTTTTGTAACTGTAACTTTGTTATTCATT
>JBBMKD010000027.1:1030604-1068627 GCA_037834095.1 Argya squamiceps
AAGAAGGATGGGACCTCACAGCCTGCAGCTGGAATGGGACAATTCAACCCCAAGATGCAAATGGACCAAAACTTATCAAAGTGTGAGACCTGGTGACCCTTTGTCCATTTTGTGACCATTTTGGGTCCACCTTGGGTGTAGCCCTGGCCAGGCTCTTGCCCTGCCCAAGGTGGATCCTAAAGGTCTTTTAATAAATCTCTACTTTATTCTCCAGCTCTGCCCAGTCTCTGTTCCAGCTCAGCCTTCCCAAGACATCCCCATGGCAGGGACACCTCCCACTGTCCCAGGCTGCTCCAACCCCAATGTCCAGCCTGGCTTTGGGATCCAGGGGCAGCCCCAGCAGAGTCACAAACATTCCAGTCCCTGCTCCAGCTAAGGAAAGTCCATGTTGGAGATGAGGCGTGGGATCCTGGAGCCTCCAGCACAAACAGCACACTGAGCACAAGGACTGCAGCAAAAGGAGATGGATCATGGTGGGTCAGAAAAGAAGACAAAGCCAACAGCATCCCCTTCTCCTGTTGTCCCACAGAGAGCCACTAAAACACTGTGAAAACACACCCAAAATCTGTCCATAACACTCCTGCTGTGGTCACTGCAGCACCAGGGCAGGGAGGGAGGGAAGGAGCAGCCAGGGCACTGCCCAAAGCCTGAAAACACTTCAGAAAAACTTCACTGCACTCCAAGTTCCCCAACCCCCTTGCAGAGCTCTTGCAGGAGTAGCCACTGCCATCACTTTGGTGTTTAACAGCCTCCCCCAGGAGCTGGATTTATGTAACAAACCTCAAGCTGACATTAGCCAGTGTTCTGCTCTTCCCTCCTCCCAGCCCCCATTTAAGGACTTTCCTCTCGGAGAACAGACACTTCCATCTACAGTAAGGTCATTAAAAACACTTGAAAAGTAAAAAGGAATCATCCCTTCAAAGTTACTCCATCTCTGCCTTATGTAAGTCTCCTACAAACACTCTGAGCAGCTCCTCCCAAGGTGCCTCCAGCCACGTTCCAGGCCTGGCTGCAGGGCAGCTCCACACGGCTGCAGAGGCTGAAGGCCCAGCCCTGACATGCTTTATGAGTTAATTTGCTGTTATTTAGGGTACTGCACAGCAGCACTAAATCTTCACATCCTTTTTACTGCTTTAAGTAATGCCTTAACTTCTTGGTAGCCACACGAGCTGGTGTTAATCCTTCTCTGTTTATTTGTTTAACACCCTGGGGAGCTGCAGAGCACATCCTCTGCAATCCAATCCCTGGTATGGAGCTCGACTTTTTCAAGGCACTTTTCCCAATCAAGTGCAGAGAAAAGAACAGGAAATAAAGGGGGGAAAAAATTACAAAACCCCAAATCCATTAAGTGTTCTCCCTTTTCTGGCCCCAAGGAACGAGGCAGACACAGCAGGTCAAGGGAAGGCTTCTGATTCTTTATTCTATTCTAATTATCTGACTCCATTATTTATATCCATTTGTACAGAGGTCAAGAGATTGGCTACACAGGTCACCACCTCTCTGACCTGGATGGTGAAACATCACCGTCCATCACATTTCTCCTCCCAGAGCAGAAAAATGTAAACAATAGATAGATGCCAAAAATATACAATGTTTTTTTGAAGCTGCGTGAGAACAGCACTGCAAGATTTCAAACACTTGCAAGCAAGAAAACTGAGGGCAGCACCCTTTGGAGATGGCTGCTTTATTTCATAACCAGATGGAAACTTTTCTGCCTCAGTCACCCAGCTGAGGGAAAGGACAGTTGTCCCCTGGAATTTCCCTGCTTTTTTCTTTTCTTTGCACCAAGAGCATTTCCTCCTGACATTTCTGTAGTTTCCTGATGCAGGATCTCCACATTAAGAGGTACCTGAGTTATGTATGATAAGCAGAAGGGAATCTACCATGGCAGGGTTATCTCAGATTGTCTGATCAGGGCACTGCCAAAGGTTAGGTGAGTTGGTCATTAAGGTGTAAATGATACAAACCAAGATAACCCTGGGTGAGCCACAGCAAATCTCCCCAAGTGTGATCCTTCTAAATCCATAAACACCTCGGGCCTTTAACTCTGCTGTTTGATGTTCCAAGCTGGAAATGTTCCCTTATCCAGGGAATGTTGGATAAATTGATTAACCCACCAAGCACCTCAACTGCCATCCTGTGGTTACTGCTCAGGGGAGGTTTCTACCCATCTCTTAATAAAAATCCAGGATGATGGTCAAATCTTTATTCACTTTCAGCCCAGACTTCAGCAGTTTAACTAAGAAGTTTACCCTGAAAACACCACAGTTCACAGACCATAAAAATCTCAGGCATGGCTGGCCTTGGTTCCACTGGACATCCTCCACAAGAGCCTTTTCGTTTTCCTTTTCTAATTTATTAGCAGGAGCTCCTACGCTTGAATAAACTTAATAGAACAATTTCATTGTTCTACTGCTGGCCATGAAAGTGGATTATTGTTGTTCAGTGGCACCAGCCTCACACAGGGGAAAATGCACGTTGATGGAATTGTACTTTTACCCAGGAATCCAGAGGCTCCTGCACCCAGACAGCACATGCAGCATGGAGCCTGAGTTCTGCACTCAAATTATTGTTAGAAAGGGAGCAAAGTGGGGAAATATCTCCTGCTGAAAAAGGGTGATAGAACAGGCTCCCTTTTTTTGCCCTGGTCCTTGATTTGAGGTGCAAATTCAATCCAACAAAATTCTCCTTTTTTTTGACTGAGTGGACATGGTTTTTATAAGGACAGTGAAGACCTGGGGACCAGTGCTCAGCCTGTGCTACCAAGAACTAAGCATTTACTAGGCATTAACTTAGCATTTACTCAGCTAAACAAACACATCAAATGAATAAACACATTGCATGGGTTTATCAGAATTCAGGAGAAGTTACAGTTAAGAATTTCAGCTGGACTCCCAGACTGTACCTAGCAATAAAACCAGCAACACCAAACCCAGAGAGTCTTGGAATGACAGGAATTGAGGCTGGAAAAGCCTTGTGAGCTCACTGAGCCCAACCATTCCCCAGCACTGCCCCACGTCCCCAACTGCCACATCCAGAGGGGACTCCACATTGCTCTGGCCAGCTGTGCCAGTGTTTGCCAACGTTTTCCATGAAGAAAAGTTTCCTAAAGTCCAGTTTCATCTTCCCTGGCACAGTCTGAGGCCATTTCCTTTTGTCCCAGTGCTGGTCCCTTGGAGCAGAGCCCAATTCCCACCTGGGTTACTCAGAGCAGAGCCCAATTCCCACCTGGGTTACTCAGAGCAGAGCCCAGTTCCCACCTGGGTTACCTGGGCAGACCCCAATTCTCACCCGGGTTACTCAGGGCAGACCCCAATTCTCACCCGGGTTACTAAGGGCAAAGCCCGGTTCCCACCTGGGTTACTGTCACCCTGATTTTTCAGCCTTCTGAGTGTTTCTCATTTTTTACTGGAGCTTTCTCACACTTGTGACAAAAACAAAGACTGATAATTTGTAAACAACACATTCCTTTCCAGGGGGAAGGACAAATTGGTGGACTTCTCAGTTGACCACTGGGGTCAGATAGGTGTTCCTCTTGTCCCCCAATCCCTGACCAAATCCCAAAAACTATATAAATTGAAATCCCCAAAATAAACTTCCCTTTTCCTTTTCATCTCACATCCTGATGGATGAGTGTGGTTCTTTTCATGTCCTCTTGTGACACTCCACCATCCTTTGAAGTCACAACCAGGGGCACACAGAGCAGCCCCTTCCTTGTGCACCTTCCCAGCCCCAGCTCAGGATTTGGGGGTTCCAGGAGCTGCAGGGTGGTGGCAGTGACTGCAGTGTGTGACAAACAGGACAGGGAGATGCACACAAACAAGGCTGGAGTGCTGCTGCTGCTGCTGCTGCTGGTAAAAACGTGTCAGGATGTTCTGCTCAGCAAAGGAGGCAGCTCTGGGAGGTGGTTAACTCAGCCTGCTTTAATTCAAGTCACAGGAGGCCAGGACAGAAATAGACACGTGGAGGGGCTGCAGAGGCATCCCAGAGGTTCCCAGGAACAGCTTGAAAGGCTTTCACCTTTCACCAAGGGATGCTGCCTCTGATCCAGAGTGTCCAGGCTGTGGGGAGAAAAAAAATCCCTGTTTTTTAAGCCTTAGCCAGAGAATTATTTTTTAAATCCACATTAATTACAGGCCAAAAATACCCACGTAAAAATATCTCCTAAAGAAGGTGAAGCTGTTCCAAGGTAGAGCACATGTGATGAACCAGCGCTGCTAATTAGTTCTAAATAAAAATCTGCAGTAAACTGCCATGAATTATTTAAATTTATCTGGAAAGATAGCCAATTTTTAGAGGGGAAAAAAAGTTATTTTACTCTGCATTTACTCTGCTCTCTTTTCTCAGCAACAAAGCTGTGTGATCAAAGGATTTCTCCCTGACTTGCCTGTTCCACAATGCCAGGGCATTTCTCAGATGAGAGCACTGAGCACACAGCAGCACACACTGCTGAGCTCCAGGAGACTGTGCTGAATAATTCACTTTGGGGAGAGAGAGATCAAATTCCAGCCTGGGATGGAATGAGAGCCATGACGTGATGCCACGTGGGCAAAGCCAGGCCTGGCACAGAATTTATTTAATTCTGGGGATTCTCAGTGTAGGGTCATGGAATGGGTTGGGTTGGAAGGATCTTAAACCTCACCCCATCCCACACCCTGCCGTGGGCAGGGACACCTCTCACTGTCCCAGGGTGCTCAGAGCTCCATCCGAGCTGAAATCCCAACCCCCAGACCACAGGAGGGAAAACATTAAGTGATGCTTCCCCAAAAAACGTGCAAATACAGAGGCTTCAAAAAGCCACATGAGCTTGGATGTCACATCCAACGGAGGGGACAGTGATCATGACAACCCCTCTGCTGATGGCCCACAGCCAGGAGCGACAGAGCAGCCTGGGTCAGGTCTGCAGGTCACAGGGGGAACAATAAAAACCCTCTCAGGGGACACCCTGGGGCAAAGTGCCAGCTGGAGACAACATTCCCCTCCATGGCCTCACTCCTGAGCCCCCTTTCCCTGTCCCTGGGAATTCTGCAGAACTCTCCCTGTGCCCCTATTTCCCTGTCTCTGGGAATTCCTGCAGAACTCTCCCTGTGCCCCTATGTCCCTGTCGCTGGGAATTCTGCAGAACTCTCCCTGTGCCCCTATTTCCCTGTCCCTGAGAATTCCTGCAGAACTCTCCCTGTGCCCCTATTTCCCTGTCCCTGGGAATTCTGCAGAACTCTCCCTGTGCCCCTATTTCCCTGTCCCTGGGAATTCTGCAGAACTCTCCCTGTGCCCAGCCAGGGGAGAGTCTCAGCAATTTCTCACCAATTTGGTGTGAAAGGTGGCCCCACTGCTGAGGCAGGTGAGGACAACCCTTCCCAACCCCCCAGTTTATGCCCTGCACAGCCCTCTGCTAAATCTCTTCAACGCTGGGAGTTGTCATCCCCAAAGCTGCTGGTTTAATTTGTCCCGAGGAAATCCCAGCCTCTCCCACAGCCCCAGCTTTGTGTCCCCTCGGTGGCAGCTGACGAGGCTCATTATGTCCCCGGGCTGTGATTAGAGAGCCGGGCTGGATTACAAACAAATCCTCTCATCAATCCCAATTACCAGGCGTTAATGCACGGCGCTGAGCGGTTTTGGTGAACACCAACTCGGCTCCTTAAAAGTAAATTAAATTAGAATCGTCGTTCCAAAAGTGCTAAAAAAAATTAAAATGGGTTTGGGCCATATTAAAGGTGTAGATAAGATCAAGGTGAATGTGATCCCAGCCAAGTCCTGGGACTTCTGGCAGCTCTGAACTACACCTGCAGCTCGGTCCTGGGGTCAAACTGTGCAGAAGAATCCATTCTATCAGCACTGCAGATGGAGGCTCCTGAATTCCATCTTCTGATCCTCTCCTGTCTGAGTGATCCACTCAGGGACAAGTAAAAAAATTAAATTTTAAAATTTATTTTTAAACAAATTAAAATGTTTTCAAATGTTGGTTTAGAAATTATTTTTTAATATTAATTCAAATGAATTAATTTGATTTTAATGTAACAATTAAAAATCAAATTTAAAAAATCAATACTCTTTTACTCAATGGGGTGTGACCCCTTTTCTCCCCCTACCTTTTCTTGCACGTCCTTTTCTTTCAGATCTGACCCCAATATTTAAACCCTTCATTTCCATTCCCACAGTGTGGGCGGAGGGAAGGACACAGAAATGTTTTATGGAGCACACACAGATGAACCATGCACAAGGAATACACACAGAACCTGCTTTAAAAATAGCTATTTAAGCCAAAATTACAGGTTATTTACCTGCCCATCACAGCAGCCTCCAGCTGGCAATTAAGCCATTAGGGCAGAAAATCACCGATAATTTCCCCAAATTCCAGCACAGCGCCATGGAAGGGTTTGGAGCACTGAGAGCTCCCGGAGAGCCCTGGGTCAGTGCCAGGGGAGCAGAGCTCTGTGCCAGCCCCTTCTCTGCAGTCAGGGCCTGAACATTATCTCCATCTCCGAGGAGGTAATTGCACATGAAAAGAGGATCTTAAACTGGAATGAGGGCAGAGCAGAGCCCGGGCAGGCTCAGCCTGGGCTGGGCACTGACATTTTCCCCAGGAAATTGCCAGTTCATCCCTCCCTCACCTTTCCAGCTCAGCTCCCAGCCTGTGCCACACGGGAGGAAATGGGTCCTTCTGTTCCCATCTTTGAACACCACAGCTCCTAAAATTTATTTATGGACTCCTGAGGGTCACCCACCAGCCAAATATTCCCATTACAGGGGGCTGTGACCTTTGCTGTCAATTTGCAATTTCTGTCCTTAAATAAATCCAAACATTTCCTAATCACTCCTTCCAACAGGAATTTTATGATTAGTGAGATAATTCCATTAGAATATGCAATTACTCTTTACTAATGTATTCATTGCTCTCTCAACACAGTATTCTTGAAACATTACAATTTCCCATTGAGAACATATTTCTGTGTTCATTTCCATAAGACAGTTTTAAAAACTAGATTAATATACTTTCTACTTCCTATATTAAAAAAACCCTTTCTGATTAAATCTGAGTTAATAATTTGCAATTAATATCTCATTTGATGGGTTTAGGTTTTTTCCTTCCCCCCCCTCTCCTTGAAATTATCCTTACATGGTAGAAATCCTTCATCACTTAATTCAAATTCCATCTGCAAGCCTCGAAATCTGAATTGTGAGCAGTTGATAATAACTATTAGCTCATAATAATCACCTAAGTGGATATCTTACAGCATCATTTCAAACAGCAGAAGAATGGGAAAGCCTAGTAGTCAAAACAGTTGAGAAGTTAAAAAACTATCAATAAAAGCTGCTGAGCAATTAGCGACTCTTGGAATTAACCTATTTTGCTGATCTAAAAATAAAAGGGTCTTGGAGTTCACTTGAGCTTGGAAACTTCTTTGCCTATATCCCATTTTTTCCAGTGCAGAGGACGTGGCAGAAGAGAAAGCAAAACTCCTGAAGTGCAGAGATGGAGCTGAGAGATGGGCACTCATCCAAGCAGGAACCACAGCTCCACCCTTGGATGCTTTTCCTTCTCAGATGGGGAACCAGGAGTGAAATTCAATTATTCCTCAAAACCTCCCGTTTCCCAGAGTGCAATAAACCCCCCCCCCCATGCACACTGGGATTCACAAATCTCATTTCTGAAGGGTTTTCACTGCAAGCAGAACTTCAGGGGATCATGGAATCCTTTGAGTTGGGAATCATTTTGAGGTGGAATCCAACCATTAATGCAACGCTGCTCCACCCAGCTTCCAAATCCCTGCAGGAATGGGGATTTTGTGCAGGAACAGCTCCCCAAACACCACCATTTTTACCCCAAAGTGCCTTGTTTTAATGCCTCCCCCTCAGGATCACAGCTGGTGCTCCCAGTGCCATCCCTGTCCTTGGAGGAGGCTGCAGCACCTGCAGCAGGTCCCTCAACTCCAGGGATCCAACATTCCACAGGGAAAAACCATCTGAGCTGCCTCCAGTGGGTCAAGGCTCAGTGCACCACCCAGAAAATCTATTTTTAAAGCTTCTTTAAAACCTCAAACTGCCAAACCCTGCACCCAGCCTGGGGCAGGGCCGTGCCCAGGGCACAAACACCAGCCCAGCTCCTCTGCAGAGCATTTCCAAACACATCCCACTGAGACACCAGGCTGTGAAAGGAGCCACAGCCACATAGCCACCACACTGCTGGGTAATAAAAATCAATATTCATTTAGGAATCTCCGAGAGCAGCCATGCTGGAAAGGCTGTCTTGGAATTTATGGGTAAATATCCAGGCTTTTGCTCATTAGTCCTAACGACTGCTGGACAGGGTTTCAGCTGCCTCAATATTACTGCAAGAACATCAGTGTTACATCAGTGTGATGCTGTAAATTATTGCCAGCATTTGCCATGTATCAAAACTGTGTTTTTATTGCTGGAAAATTACAGATTGCATTCACAGCTCTGCCTGGTTTGAAATCCCTCTATTGACTCCAGAGTAAAACCTCCACCTTGAGTAAATGATAATGTCATTTTTGGGTGTGCTGGGAGCCTCCTGCCACACCTGAGAGTTTGCTGGAGTGAAAATTTAACTTGGTACAAAAACAAACCCAAAGGATGCTGGAACCTGTAGCAGGAAAGAGGAGTTTGTGATCAGCCTGTGCACATCTGTGGGCTGGCTCAATTTCTTTGCTGTTTTCAGTGAAATTTGGTATTTGGAGCTGAAGATCTACAAAATCATGGCCATTCCTGGGCTCTTCAGCTCCTCCAGCCAGCCCATGGTTTGGATTTTTCCTCTCCAGCCTTCTGAGGGTGCCAAATAAATCATCCCTTGTGCCTCAGCCCCATCCCCACTGCCCCAAAAACCCACACAGAGCAATGGGAGCAGCAAAGTCAGGGGAGAGGAAATGCAACAAGCCAGGAAAATTCCATTGTCCAGGCTCCACAAACACTCCTGACTCTACTTTGAGTTCTCTTCTCAGACCAGATTGACAAAATATCTGAATTTTGGGTAATCTCTGCTCGCCCACCCAGCACTGAGGGGGGAAGAGAGGCAGGAGCCAGTGCTGTGTCCCAGAACTCCTCAGGGACACAGGGAACAATGCACACCTGGGTTATTGAGGGCTCCTGGGGGGCTGCAGGGCTGTCCCCACGTCACCCCTGTCCCCCTGCAGAGCCTCACGTGGGGCACTTTATCCCAGCCCACCCTCAAAAGTGGGAAATTGCCATTCACAATCTGCCACAGGGTCTGACCACCCAACACAAGATGCTCTGAGAGATTTGCAATGATGGGTTTTGGTCATCCAAAGTTAGAATTTTAGTCAAGTATCACATAATTCATGGAGAATTTATGGCTGTCACCACTGGGGAAACATTTCTCCAGTGTCTCCTTTTCTTAAAATACAAGATCCATAATCATGGGGGAATTATATCCTTTGCCACCTTCAGTTTTTTATGGCTGTGCTTTGATTTAGGAAAATCTCTTTACAAGCAGCAGCTCTGGTTTTCAAAGCAGGGCACTTGGAAGCCACAATGTTCCACAATACAGAAAATAAATCAAGGAATTTTCATAATGCACAATAAGTTGATTTGGATTTTTCAAGCTGCTCAGATTTACACCCTTCTGATGACACAATGGCTAAAGAAAAATCCATATTATTGCCCTTTTTAGTAACCCCATGACATCACTCCTGCTCAGAGGCAGCAGAGTGTCTGCACAAGGACGTGTCAGAGCCCAGGATTGATTGGGAGAGAGGATGCAGAGCAACACCAGAGTGAGCTGTCAGCTTTTGTGTAATGTCTCATTGAAAACTCTACCCCAGCCCTGCAATCTGGGAGATTTATTTTGCACAGAGTCGAAAAAAAGTGATTGACAAAGTGTTAATAAAGCAGAAGCAATGAATAAATGTCCAGCAGAGTGGCAGATCCAAAGGGCAGCTCTGGCAGCAGAGATTTCCAGGGAGTTCAGCACCTTCCCAATGGACACAGGAATATTCAGCCTCTGAACACTGAAGCTGCTGCCCAACTCTGTGCTTGTTTATTCATTTACAACTGACACAAATTATATTTAATCTCAAGTGAGTCACACCCATCTTCAATAAGAATTCAAGGAACTTCCAAAAATAAAATCTCATCTTTTTTGGGGGAAGTCTCCTGACTCAATTTCATTTAAATCCCCACACTTGCTATGGCCTCAACTCGTTTTTCTTAATTTTAGAAGCAAACAAAGCCTTGTCTTAGCTGCACTTGAATAAGATTTCTCTTTTTATAATTCCAGTGCCATATTCTGCCCTCCAGGCTTTCCACCATCCCTGTGCTCCTTCCAACACCATTTCCTATTATTATAAATATTGGTTGGTTATATATATAAACTATATATATAAAAATATATATATTTATATATAAATTTATATATATATATTATATATAAAAATTAGTTGGTTTTTTTTTTAACAGCACATTTCTTTCAGAGGTTCTGCAACTATGTGAAAACAGGTACAACTGGCTGCTCTGGAAATTCCTCAAGACTCAGTGATTTTTTGAGGATTGAAAGTTTTGAGCAGCTTTCCAGCTGGATGATAAAATAATGAGCACAGAGACAGCTCCCCTCAGAATAGATTCCATCCATAGCTGAAGGTGCTGGGAAAAATAAATAAATGAAGAGGAAAAAAAACTTTTAAATAAATCCTGGGGAATTCAGAGTTCCCCAAACCACCTTCTCAGTGGTTTGAAGGAAAACCGCTGTGCTCCCACCAGCAGCTTTTCCAGACCCAGCAGCCAAAAATCACATTGAGCACGGGTTGAGGCCGGAATGATCCTGAGGACAAATTATCCCAAATGTCAGTGCCCCTGTCGGTGTGGGGCTGCCCAGGCAGGGCAGCCACAGCCCCAGCATGAGCACATTTCCATATCTCTGGTCATTGATGCACTGAACAGGAATATTTGCCCAACATCCAGAAAAAATCCAAATTTGGGTGCACAAATTGGGGCATGTGGGAGCAAGGAAGAGCAAACAGATCCATTCAGCAGAAAGCAAAGGTCCAGAGGGGCCCTGGCTTTTATCCAAAGGAGCTGAAATCCCCACAAAACAGGACAGGAAATGGGAATTCTTTGAGTAAAATTTGACTGTGTCTCAAATCTGCAGAAGACAGCTGTGATTCTTGCCACAATCTGGAGTGTCAGGAATTACAACTCCAGCAGTTATACACTCATTTTTAATCATCAAAAAGAGATTTTTAGTCATCTCCTCACCAGTCCCACTGCTGTTCACTTGTCCCATCACAGCCTGATGCTGTTTTCTGTGACTCCTCAATTATTTCTCCTCCTCTTCTCCAGGGCTGAGCTGCACATCTGCACTCTGCAGGGTGTGCCAGTTCAGTATCTGCTCTGAGCACAAATATTTTCATCTTCATGGGAATTACCTGAGCCCTCAGAGGCAGCACAAGTACAAAACCAGCAGGTCCTGCCCCAATTCCAAACCCTGCAGGAACCCTGTGCTGGGTCAGGGCAGATTCACCTGCACAGCCTCACACTCCCCACATTTAAAACCAGGTCTGGAACCCCTCTAGACACATTAATAAGCATGGTGATGGGCTTGGATGATTTGAAATAAAATGAAATCATGAAATTAAATTAAATGAAATTAAATGAAATGCAGATTCTTTCAGGATGGAAAGTCGGGGAAGATTTGATTCCTGTGGGAGGTGCCAAACCCCTTCATGGCTTTCATTTAAGGGTTTCACCCACCTTGGTTTGGGCAGGGATTTAAACCTCTCCTGACTGCCACTCCCCTCACTGAAGTGTTTGACACTTGACTTTCCTCTCCCTTTTTTTATAACCCAGTGTGTTGCTTCCCCACAGAGCCACACAGTCCTGTGTGGCCTGAGCCAATAAATCTTCATTATTGAGACACTGATATTCAACTACAAACACCTTCCAGGGAGGAAAAAAAACCTCTTATTGCCACTGACAGAAAGGATGGCTGAGAGAATGATTTAAGGTAATGGGCACGATTAAGAGCCACAATTAGACCATGGAATATTAAAGGAGAAAAATCAACACTTAGCAAGTAAATACATGGCTGGAGCAGAGCTGATCCTCCTGAGCCACAGGCTCCAAAGCCTGACAGGAAGAGTGAGATGAGCAAAACCCCTTTGGGGTGGAGAGAACACCTTGGCAAAGGGAAGGTGCACAGGTTTCCTCCTCCCTGAGGAGGGGTTTGGTGGCATTGGGAGCTCAGGGAGTGACTGAGCAAATAAAAAGAGAAATGCAAGATTTTTACAAAGCAGGAGAGCTCCTGTCCCCTGGGCTGGCGTGGAGGAGACAGAAAATGAGTTGGGAACAGCCCTGGGGACAGTCCTGGAGCCTGAGCCAGGCCTGGCTGGTCCTTGGGTGTCACAAGAGGACATGAAAAGAACCACACTCACCCGTCAGGAGGTGAGATGAAAAGGAAGAAGGGAAGTTTATATGGGCATCTTAACTTATATAGCTTTTGGGATTTGGCCAAGGGTTGGGGGACGAGAGGAACACCCCTCTGACCCCAGCGGTCAACTCAGAAGTCCATCAATTTGTCCTTGCCCCTGGAAAGGAATGTGTTGTTTACAAAGCATCAGTCTTTGTTTTTGTCACAAGTGTGAGAAAGCTCCAGTAGAAATTAAAAAGACTCAGAAGGCTGAAAAATCAGGGCCACACTTGGGTCAGGTGGCACAGGAGGAAATAAAGCTGCCCTAAATGCTCTGATGAAGGTGCTGGTTCCCTCCTGTCCCAGAGCTCTTTGGGGTCCTGGCAGAGCTCTTCTCCTCTGTGAACACCTTGAATTTCCCTTTTCCAGCCCCACCAGTCCCATGGGCCCAGCCCAGTAGGTCCTGCAGACTCCTCACAGCCCTGAAAGGACCCACCCTAAACACAGCAAACCTTTCCCCACCCAACAAACCCCCCAGGTCAGCAGCAGCAATCAGCAGAAATGAGATTCTCCTCCAATCCAACCAGGATATTCCAAATAATCCAATTCAAACCCCACAACGCCAAGGCACAGAGTGACTCAATTTTACTTCTGTGTGTGGAGACACAAACCCTGTCTGCAGTGAAGTGAAAGATGTTGTTCTTTGGAGAAAACAACAAGAATCTCTGTTAAATACCAGGAACTCAGAAGTAAAAGAGGAGGAAACCAAGCGTGCTTCACGTAGAATGGGAATTTGCAATTAAAAAAGTTCAATCCTATTACACATCATTTTTTCCAACAGGCAGGAACACAAAGAACTCAATTTTCAACCTCGTGTATAATTTTGTACATCTTTGCTCAAGACAGATGAATTTCAGTGTATACAAGGATTGCACGGATGATCAAGGAGTGGGAACAGAGGATGAGATTAAAACAAAAATTGCTTATTTAGCCTGGGAAATTAGCTGGATTTTGTGCCAGTAAATAAATAAGAGAGAGGGAAGGAACAGTTCTGCTGCAAGGCAAAGTTGCACAAAAAGAAAAGGGAAGGTTGAAAAATCAAGGGTTTTAACAATGACAAAAATTAAGTTCTGAAGTAAACTTTGAATTCCAGGGAGGAGGAAGGGAGTGAATAAATTCTGTGGTCAGGCTCCATCTGTCACCCCCTTGCTCCACTCCTGCATTTCTGCACACACAGAATCTCTGCAGACCTGCAGGACTGTGGCCTTTTCATGCCTCCCCTGAATTCCTTGTTTGTTCTGTCACCCCCTGGCTTCACTCCTGCATTTCTGCACACACAGAATCTCTGCAGACCTGCAGGACTGTGGCTTTTTCATGCCTCACCTTGAATTCCCTGTTTGTTCCTGGAGTTTGGTGCAGAAACAGCCTCAAAACCAGCCCAGCCCAGGCAGGTGAAAGCCCAGAACCAGAGAACAACCTCCTCATGAGAAAGGCTCTGATAAAACGTGTCATATCTGGAAAAAGGGCAGCTCTGGAGGCAGGAACACCTGGCAGGGATCAGATAAGCAGCCCCAGCCAGGAGCAGGCGATGCTCAGACCCTGTGGCTGCACTTGAACAAATTCTGATCCTGCCACAGCAGCCCCTGGCCAGGGAGCTCTGCTCCCCTCCAAACCAATCTCCCTACACTGGGTTAATTAAAATAAAACTCACTGTGACAACACTCTGAGTCAGCCAGAGCACAGAGATAAAACTTTATAGGAAGACATCAAAGGCATTGCTGCCTCTTCTGTTAAGATAGCAAACCACCACAACAGAACTCTCCAAAGAGAAAAAAAAAATGCATTCTACTAAGATAAAATATATTTAAATCATATAAATAAACCTACCTGCTTGTTATCTTCATTCTGCTCATTCCAGCAGCCTCCAGAGGCTCAGAAAAGTCATTTTGTGACCTCGGGGTGTTGGTCAGAGCCCTCCTCACAGCACAGAGAGCCCAAACTCCAGCTGAGCATCCCTGGGCTGTCCTGTCCCACCTCCTGCCAGGTGAGCAGACCCCAGCCCCACCTCTCAGCCCCACCAGCCCCTGATCTGCCCCCAAGAGCAGCAGAAGAAATGGTGATAAAGCCCTGAACAGCTGCAGGGGAAGTGGTGTTAAAGCAATAAACCCAGTGAGCATCGTGTCACTGATGAAAGAGAAAAACAGATTGTACAACCACAGACCAATCCCGGGGGCTGCAGGAACTCCTGGCCTTCAACCACAGAAATAAAATCATCTTTTATTTACAAAATAGCCAGAAACAGCTGTGCAGGAAAAATTCATAAAGGGAGCAGGGCTGAACCTTAAAAATGAGAAACCTTCCCACAAGATTCTGGGATGAATTAGGGATTTTTCCAGTCCTTAACAGAGAAGTTTTCACAATGCCAGGCAGGGACATGATGTCCCTCAGCTCCCTGGGCACCCCAAGGTGTGAGCACTCAGCCACCTCATAAAACCTGTCCTGGAAATGCCTCTGCTGCTGCTTTTTAAAAGCCAACAAACACTGACTGAGCTCCAGACTGGGTTCAGGTGTGATAAAGCAGAGACACAAACCAGGAATTTGTGTGGCTTCATATTAAACAAGCTGGGCATAAACCCAGAGAGTTTTCTTACCTGGACACATAAAAAAACCCCACAGAATTCACATTTATCTCTGTGCTTCATGTGAGATATTTGCTGTACTGCCTTCCCCTCCTTTCCTGCTCCTACTGCATCATTCCATGGTTTAATTGCAGCTAAAATTTTTCATTTGCAACTGACTTTTTCAAAGCCTCACAAAAATCCTCCCTGCACAGCAGCAGAAAAATCCTGGGGTTCACTGGGGTTTTTTTCTGTATTAGAGGGATGGAAATGAAGACTTTCAGGCCAATCCTGCAAACATCCTTTCTAGCTGCAGTGGGGTTAACTCGGAGCTGTGACAGGTATTTCCAGAGGCTGGGAAATGCTGTGATGGGAAGTGAGGCTGAATTCCCAGGTGGTCCTGCCTCATCTGCAGCACTCCCAGAGATCTCTCCACTGACACCTTGAAAAATGATGATGATCTGCTACAAGTTGGCTTAATTAATTGGACTGTTCAGCCCCCTCCTCCCCCACATTAAACACCTGATGTGCAGAGTCAGTAACTGGATAATTACAGTGGGAGAGCAGGCACACGGAGGCAGAGGGCAGGAAAACACAAGAGAGGGATTTTTTGTTTAAGAATTCAGTCATCCACAGCAGAGAGCCCCGGATAAATGTAACACACAAACCCCATTTCTGCTGCATCCAACAAACAGGCATTTAAATAGGATTCTTCTACAGAAGAGAGCAATATTCTGCAATATCACTTCAATGGCTTCCCACTGCCAGGGATGAGGTATTGGGAAGGAATTGCTCCCTGGGAATTTCCAGAGCAGCTGTGGCTGCCCCTGAAGCCCTGGCAGTGTCCCAGGACAGGCTGGAGCAGCCTGGGACAGTGGAGGTGTCCCTGCCATGGCAGGGGTGGCACTGGGTGGGATTTAAGGTCCCTCCCAACCCATTCCAGGAATCTGTGACATCAGGGCCTCAATACTGAGCTCCATTATTTTTTTTCTCTCTTCTCCCCTGGCAGGCTGAACTGGGATTTAAAATCTTGCTCAGAAATACAAAATTCTGGGGATGTCCAAGCAGATCCCTCATTACTGCCCAGGGATCCAGGACTCTTTTTGAAAGAACCACACTCACTTGTCAAACTGAGAAGTGAGAAGAGAAGGAGGAAGATTATTTTGGTTTGAGGTTTAAATAGGGTTTGGAATTTGTTCAGGGATTGGGAGACAAGACTAACACCTCTCTGAGCCCAGTGGTCAATTAGAAGTCCATCAGGTTGTCCATCCCCCTGGAAAGGAATGCATATTAACAAAATATCACTGACATCAGTGACACGATGCTGACTGGGTTTATTGCTTTAGCACCCTGTTCAGGGCTTTATCACCATTTCTTCTGCTGCTCTTGGGGGCAGATCAGGGGCTGGTGGGGCTGAGAGGTGGGGCTGGGGTCTGCTCACCTGGCAGGAGGTGGGACAGGACAGCCCAGGGATGCTCAGCTGGAGTTTGGGCTCTCTGTGCTGTGAGGAGGGCTCTGACCAACACCCCGAGGTCACAAAATGACTTTTCTGGGCCTCTGGAGGCTGCTGGAGGCTGCTTGTTTTTGTTACAAGCGTGAGAAAGCTCCAGTAGAAATGTGAAAACATCAGAAGCCTGAAAAATCAGGGGGGCAGGGGTGTGATGCTCTGGTGTAACAGATGATTCCTGTGCCAGGGAGGTTCCATCCATGACAAACCTGCTGCTGCAGGAGCACTCAGGGCTGTCTCAGGCTCCAGCAGCAGCTCTCCTGCCTCTCCCTGTGCTTGTAGAACACGAATTACAGCAAGAAATCAGCTTAAGAGCCGGGCTCGGTGCTGTGTACAATTAATTTATCAATGCTCCCACCACTCACATCATTCTTTGTACTCCTCTCAGCTCTGGAACATCTTGATATGCCTGAAGTGAATATGAAATCATGTCTCCTAGATAACCTGCGTTTATTTAAATTCCTGTGTCTCCTCTGTCTGGCACCTTTCCCAAACAAGCAGATAAAACACAGAAGTGTCAGGGAATCAAATCCCAGCAGCAGGATCTGCTCAGGAGATGTCTGATGTGTGATTGCCCATCACAGCAGCTCCAGTGTGTGTGCCAGGTGTGTGCCTCCCTCCCTGGGCCAGGTGTGCATCCTTCCCTGGGCTTTGCATCCCTCCCTGGGCTTTGAATCCCTCCCCAGGCTCCCCACACAGGGAAATGAGAGCACGTTACAAAAGATTAAAAATTATGAGGGTTCTAAGAAAGCAGAGAGTCTTTTTTTGGCCAAGTGGGGTTTTATTAACAGCTAAATCATGGGAGCACCACAAGGTCTCCATCCTATTCAGATTAACCAGAATTAAAATCCAGCCTGGTTTGTTCATCTCTCAGATGATAGAAATTCAGCACGACACACCATTAACCTCCCATTGTGTCTTTATCATCATGGAATAGAGTCCCAGAAGGGTTTGGGGTGGAAGGGACTTTAAATCCCACCCTGTCCCACCCCTGGCATGGGCAGGGACACCTCCCACTGTCCCTGGCTGCTCCAACCTGGCCTTGGGCAGCCACAGCTGCTCTGGGCACCCTGTGCCAGGCCTGCCCACCCTCATGATAAAGATTTTTTGCTAATATCCCACCTAAACCTTCTCTCTGTCATTTTGAAGCCATTCCCCCTTTGTCTTGTCAAAACCTTTTCTCCTCTCTAAAGAACAACCAGAGAGATTTTGGTTTTTATACCTGGGCAGGTTTAAGGATGTTTGGGTGGGCAGAAGTTGACCAACTGAGCAAGAGATGCAGGAAACAAAAGTTAAAGGGCACTTGGGACACACTGAACACTCAGGAAAAGTCTGTGGCAGCTCTTCAGATGTTGTAGAACCCCGTGGGATCACTTGGATCTGCTGCTGGTGGGGTTTGGAACCTCCAAACCTCCCACCAGTGGAGGGTTTGAGGCTGGCACTGCTCTGCCTGTGCTGTCCTGATGGTTTATTCCTTTATTTCAGTGTGAACCCCGTCCTGGGGATGTGTATGGCAGCATTACTGGGCAGCAGCAAGTTGGTTCTGATAATTTGATTTACTGCAGCTATTTTGAATCCGAGGTCCTGACAAGTGTGTTGTGTTGGGAAAGGTCACCTTGGCCTACTCAATACTGATCAGCTGCCAGGCCCTGGAGAACACAGCTCCTGACTCACTCAGGCCTTGCTCCTCCTGCCTGGGTGGGTTTTTACTCTCTCTTGCTTTTCAAGAGGACGAGGAGATTAAAAAGCCAGATAATAATTTATTTCATGTTAAATTCAGCACAACCAGCACATAAAGGGCAGCCTTGGCTCAGAGACAAGAGTTGACACCAAACTCTGCACTGGTAGAAGCAGTTTCTGCTACCCCGATGCTGCATTTATCAATTAAAACTTTTTGTATAATCAGGTTTTTCCTCCTCATTAAAGTCCAACTTGTTTGTTTCTGCTTTTGTTGTTTCTGCTTTTGTTATTTGGTGTTGAGTTGGGACTGGACACAAGTTCAGGGTGATGGCCACCAGTGTTACTCCAGGGAGAGCAGAGGTGCTGAGGGAGTGCAGCACACCCTGTCCTGTGAGCTCCTGTCACCAGGATTTACTGTTCAGGGCCTTTTTTCTTCTCTTTGTGCAGAAAATCAAATTCCCCTGAGCCTTTCCAAACCTTCCCAGTGTTTTTCTCTCCTCTGAGCAGTTTTAGTGCCTGTGCCCCCTGCAGCTCCTGCCCACCTCGTGCTCCTGCACTAGGAGCTGCAGCTCCTGCTCCTGCCTCAGGACTGGAACTGATGCTGTCCAGGAAAACAGAACCACTGAAAAAAAAAAAGATAAAAAAAAGATTTGGCAGATTGCTCTGCTCTCCTCTTCCCCTCTTTCCAGCAGGGGAATTAGGAACCTTTTTTTTCTTTTTGTAAAATATGGTTTTATAGCAGAATCCCAGGGTGGTTTGGGGTGGAAGGGACTTTGAGTCCACACCTCCCACTGCCAGGAACCACAAATCTCATTCAACAGCCCCCAAATGTGCAGGGAAGAGAATCCCCAGCCCTCCCCAAGGCCTGGGAGCTGACAGGGAGCAGGATTTGGCTGCAGCCCCACAGCTGATCCCTGTGGAGTCCAGCCAAGGGAGCAGCAATGAGGCAGCTCTGGCTTTGCCTTTTGTTCTGATTTTTGCTCACATAGGCAAGAACTGTGTTTATTAATAGGCCAAATTAAGTAACCAAGTGTTCCCAGTGAGTTCAGGGCACCCAGGAGTGTGGAGGCACCAGGACAACTGCTCCTCCAGCTGAGTCAGGCAGACCAAACTCAGCAGTGAGGTGCAGGTTGTGCAAGCAGCCCTTCCCAGAATTAGGAGATTTAGAATTGGGGAATATCCTGAGTGGGAAGGGACCCACAGGGATCCAACACCCCAACAATCCCACCCTGAGGTGTTGTCCAAACACTCCTGGAGCTCTGGCAGGTTTGGAGCTGTCACCACCCTCCTCTGCAGTCAATTTATTTATTTATGTAGAATTTATGACCTGAGGGCCCAACTCCACCTTTGTCTCTGGGGTTCTCCTCTCCCCCCAGGATCCCCACGTGCACTGAGATCCCACTTCCCTCCTGCTGCTGGCTGGGAGACGTGGCAGGAAGTGTTTGACTTGGAAACACTCAGAGAACATATTGGGCAAGCAGCAAACACGAGGAAAAGCCTTCTCTTGCCAAGAGATTTTCCTTTTCCATCCCACTGCAGAGTGATGATGGCAGAGAAGAGAGAGAACAACTTTGTGGTTTGCACACGCTGGGTGCCACAGCAGCTCCTGCCTGTGGGATTCAGAGAGAAACACCTTCCCTGCTCTAAATCTTTAACATCAGATTAAAAATAAAACCCAAACATTCATTTTTTATGGACTTCTTAGAAATAAAAAGATAAAATCAAAACTCTTTCAGTTGCTGAAACCAACTCCCAACTTCAGCACCCAGCTCCTCGGACTGCAAGAATTTCATATAAATACTGCAAAAGGAGATTTGTTACTACCCCTCACCACTCAGCACCTGCAAGTTCATTCCAAAATTCCCAAAACTCATTGGGATGGGAGCTGGGTCCTGCAGGAGAGCAGCAGGGACTGTCCCCACCTCCAGGGACTGGGGCTGCCTTCCTCTCCTGGAGCAGTGTCTGAAATCCCAGAATTGTTTGGGAGGGAGGAGCAGGGTCTGAAATCTCAGAATGGGCTGGAAAGGAGGAACAGGGTCTGAAATTGCAGAAGAATTTGGGGTTAGAAGGGAGGAGCAGGGTCTGAAATCCCAGAATGGGTTTGGCTTGGAAGAGAGGAGCAGGGTCTGAAATTCCAGAAGGATTTGGGGTTGGAAGGGAGGAGCAGTGTCTAAAATTCCTGACGGATTTGGTTGGGGTTGATTTGGTTTGGTTTGGGTTGGGTTGGGTTGGGTTGGGCTGGGTTGGTTTGGAAGGGAGGAGCAGGGTCTGAAATCCCAGAATATTTGGGGTTGGGAGGGAGGAGAAAGGTCTGAAATCCCAGAATGGGTTGGAAGGGAGGAACAGGGTCCGAAGTTACAGAAGGGTTTGGTTTGGCTTTTGGTTTGGTTTGGCTTTTGGTTTGGTTTGGTTTGGATTGGATTGGTTTGGTTTGGTTTGGTTTGGTTTGGTTTGGTTTGGTTTGGTTTGGTTTGGTTTGGTTTGGTTTGGTTTGGTTTGGAAGGGAGAAGCAGGAACTGAAATCCCAGAATGGTTTGTGTGGGTTTGGGTTGGAAGGAGGAGCAGGGTCTGAAATCCCACATGGTTTGGGCTGGAAGGCCCCTCAAAGCCCATCTCATTCCCACCCCATGGACACCTTCCCATCTCCCAGAAGGGAACTGGAATGGAAAAGTTTCAACCCATTCTCAGGCAATCCTGCAGCACTTCTCATGCAAAACTTGGGCTGATGTTGCTGCTGTCACATGAAAAACAGTCTGAACTTTTTCTGCCTCTCAGGCAGAACAATTGGTCTCTTCAAGCTGGCAAAGGAAAGAGAGGCCCGGGGAGAAGGGAAGGAAGGGATGTGGGAGCTGGGAGAAAGGGAAGACAGCATTAATTACACACAGCCTGACAGCTGGAGGAGAAAATTCTACACCGCTCAAAAGGGAAAGAATTAAGAGATGATGGAAAGCAGGGAAAAGTGGTAATTTCTTTGAGCTGTGTAAAGAGTTTACCAAGCTCTTAGTGGAGCTCTGTGTGTTACAGAGAGATGGAAAACAATCCAGGACAAGAGGGGACTCTGGAAAATGCACAGAAGTGGATTCAGGAGAACTGGAACAGACAAAAGAGGACAAATGAGAGTGTGAAGAGAACTTGAAACTACTTTAGGTGTCAAAATCAGCTGGAAATTCTTGAGAATCCAAGGGAAAGATCCCCACAGCTGGAGATGCTCTGGCCCTCACCTGTCAGGGAGGGGTAAAGTGCAAAAAACACCTGTGACAACTTCAGCCCAATGTTTCCATTTAAAAATCCAACAGGCACAAACCAAAGTTGTTTGTGGGAAAGGGCTGATGTAAAAACATCCTGAACCGGCAGAACACAAAGCTGAAAAATTATTTTCCTTCCAAAACATAAAGAAAGAAAATTAAAATTCAGACTTGATACAGATCAAAGCACCTTGAATTGCCCAGCAAATGGAACCTGTTGCTTGCAGGAAAAGCAGCAATAAAGCAGCAAAACCACTCAGCTCAGCTTGGGGAGGGAAAGATGCTGAAGCGTTTTGCAGGACAGGAAAACAATTTCACTCAGATGCTCCTGAGGGAAGCCAGGAGAAAACTGGATATTCAATTTATAAAAGCAAGAAAAGAACACATTGTGATGTTACCTTTGGCTATTAGAGACAGAAATGAAAACAGGGCCAGATTCAGAGGAGCAGCTCCCAAATTCTTATGAGTGATGTGGAAGGAGCTTCATGAAGTCCCTGTTGCCATTCAAAGCCTTTTGCATCAACAGTGGAATGTCAAGGTCCAAAAGAAAGGGTGGAATGTGAAATGTGGTCAATTAAAAACTTCCCATGGTGAGTTGTCGCTAGGGACATGAAAAGGATACTCACTTGTCAGGTTGAGAGTGAGAAAAAGAAGGACTTTATTTTTGGATTCAGGGGTTAAATAGAGTTTGGACTTTGACCAGTGACTGGGGGACAAGAGTGACACCTCTCTGACCCCAGTGGTCAACTCAGAAGTTTATTAATTTGTTCTTCCCTCTGGAAGGAATGTGTTATTTACAAAAGATCAGTCTTTGTTTTTTGTTACGAGTGTAAAAACTCCACTACAAGAACGTAAAAACATCAGAAGGCTGAAAAATCAAAGTAACAGTGAGTGATCAGGGAATCCCAGAGTGATTTGGGTTGGAGGGGACCTTAAATCCCACCCAGTGTCACCCTTGTCATGGCAGGGACACCTCTCACTGTCCCAGGCTGCTCCAACCCCAGTGTCCAACCTGGCCTTGGGCACTGCCAGGGATCCAGGGGCAGAAATAACCTTATTTCCCCAATATTTTGTCTGAACTCCCCCGTTCAGGCTGCATTTGTCCCACACTGGAGAGGCAGAGCTGAAAGGCTTTGCTGTGAGGAGTGAAATGAATTCACACAAACATCCATCACTGAGATGGGGAGAGAGTTACCACTGGTATTTCAGGAAAGGGAACTGCTGAATGACTCAGGGTGGAGAAGGGCTATAAAAAGCAATCAAAAAGATTGTGCAAGGATCCCTGGATAGTTTAAAACAAATATTTTAACTCCGCTCTATTTCGAAAGTGTCTGAAAATAATGTGAGAGTGGATATTTTTATGGTGAAAGCAATGGCACATCCTGCTAATCCAAGTTATTTGTATGCAGACAGAATGCCAATCTTGTGCTTTGTGGATTTGGGAATGTCCTTCCAGCTCTGCTTTATTTAACTCCTTCTGTGCTCCCTGAAGAAGATCCAGAGCACACCCACTGTGGTTTGCTCCCAAAGCCATCCCTGCCTCTCAGCCTGGTGTTCCAGGAATATTCACCATCTCCCAGGGTGGGCAAAGAGGATTTACCAGTATTTAAGAACTCCACATCTACAAGGAACCCCTTGGAAAAACTCTAAATAAAACAGAGAAGCTCTGGAAAAGCTGGAATTTGGTCAAACTCCAGTGCAAGGCAATTACACAGCAGCTGCAGGAGGAGCAGAGGGGGAGCTTGAATGGCAGCAGCAAAGAACGGGACAGAATTTCCTCCCAGGGATGGTGATCCCAGCACATCAGAGCTCCTGCTCCCCTCATCTCCTGGGGAGGAGCTGGCAGGGGATGGGCCCTTCCCAGCTGAGCTCAGGGCTCCATCCCAACACCTCCTGCGAGGTTTGGTGGCACTGCCATGTGATTTCCCAGCTGTTGGAATTTCTGGTTGGGATCAAATCTCCTCCTTGTATCCCTGGTTTTGTGCCCGAGGTGTTTTGGTTTTCTGGAATTCTTTTCCCAGGGAATTTTCTGTGAACAGGAGAAATGTTTTTGTAACTGTACCTTTGTTATTCATTCCTTTTCCTAGGGGGGACTTCTTGATGTCCCTCTGCTCTCACCAGTGTGAGTGAAGAGGTTTGTCTTTGTGTCACCAACCAAATTGGTCTGTGTAGAATAGTATAAAAGGGAGACACATCCCAAAAATAAAAGAATCATTTTAAGCCTTCTGAAGTCAGAGTCTGTGTCATTGTGGTGTAAAACAGCATCACCTCTTGACTCCCCAGCTCCTGCTGCTCTCTCCTTTTTCCATCCTGTGTCCATGGGATCTGTATGTGAGGCCTGACACCCTCCAGAGGAGAGACAGGAAAGTTCTTTGCTGCTCTCCAGATTTCTCATGGACCACCTTTGGCATTACAAAAGGGATCAGACAGATGGTGAAAAGGGAGGAATGAAATACAGCTTGGGAACTGGAGAAAGGAGCCTTGCTTTACCAGGGGAAAAAAAGAAGTGAAGTTTTAGGCAGAGGGAAAGTGAATGAGCATTGTGATTCCTGGAAAATTAAGCAGGATGTGAATGGAACAAATCATACAAACCAGAAGGAGAACAGAAGGATTAAACTGTGTTTATTCACTGGGAGGGTTGTCCAGGCTGCCCAGGGCTGTGGGGGAGTCCGCATCCCTGGAAGGGTTTAAAGATTGTGGATGTGGCACTTGGGGACATGGGGCAGTGGTCTGGACTCAGTGATCCCAGAGGGTTTGTCCAACCTGGATCATCCTGAGATACAGGATATTTTGATTTCTTTGTTTGTTTGCATGAGATCCATTCATAAACAGACATAAAGAAGAAACAATTGTAATTCTTTCCTTTTTCCTCTGGGTGATTTGAAAAGATGACCACCAGTGACAGAAAAAAATCCCACAGGATATTTTGATTTCTTTGTTTGTTTGCATAAGATCCATCCATAAACGGACATAAAGAAGAAACAATTCTAATTCTTCTCCTTTTTATCCCCCTGGTTGATTTGAAGAGATGACAGAGAAAAATCCCATCCCAGTCAGTTCCTAGGGAAGATCATCCCATCAAGTAGAGCTGATTTTTCCCTGTGGGTGAAGGTTCAGAGGGACCTACACCTCAGCACTCACCAAACTTGTGTTTCATCAGCACAACATATTCATCACTGGCATCAGAATATTGAATAAAACATCCCTGAAAGGAAAAGCCTTGTGAGAACCTCTCCTTTTGCTCTCAGGTGCCACCAGAGGTGAATGAGGGGCTGTGTTTGTCTGCTCCAGCCTGAACAGCTGAAACAAGGAGAGCTTGTAAAGGAATTCATGGGGAAATGTCCCATTTGCCCACACATGCCTGAATTCCACGAATTCCATGAATGGATCTGCCTGTTGCAGCAGGCACTGGGAGATCAGCCTTACATAAATGCCCTACATCATCCCAGTAGTCACTTTCTGATCTTCCAAATCCAACAGAATTATTTATAGCCCGGCATGAAATATTCATGGAGGAGTGTCCATCGCCTGAAATTCCTGCTAAAGAGTAATTTAACTTGGGTTTTCTGCATTTCTTGCTAGCAGAATAATTTGGGTCAGGCAAGAACCAGCAGTGTCAATTTGCCTACAAAGCCCTTGTGATGAGCATGACAAAGCTTTTAGGTTTGGAGTGGGTATTTTGTAAAAACCGTGGTGAACAATGGGCCCAGGCCAGCTCAAGTCAGTTATTAGTCAGATATTTCAGGTATTTCAGCCTGATGGAGCCTTGGAAGCATTTGGAATTGGCACAGCTGATTCTCCCCATATCCAGAGCTCTGCTAAGGCATCGGATCAGGAGCAGCAAATCTGCATTTCCTGGGGCCAGGAGCAAACCAACCCAACCCCTCCCTGCATCAAAATCCTCTTCTGGTCTGAAACTCCAAAAATAACGACAAAGGCCCAGGAGCAGTGTGACTCCTGCCTTGGGGCTGAATGCAGGGAAAATTGGTGCTGTAACCCCCAGGGTGGTTGAACAGGGGCCAAATAACATCATCGTTGTGCTGACATGTTTCACGTTAGCATTGAATAAATCTTCTGGCTAAATAAACATTCCTTCCCCCCCCCATCTTTAATATTTTATAATTTTTTATTTTAAACTAATATGCTCATCTTTACCTGCAGATAATAAATATGCAAAAAACCTGGTGATAGAGGTGATAGATAGGCGTGGAACATTAAAGTGCAATACAATAAATATATTTATTGTGTGTTATATTATATATATGTTATATATATAAAACACACATATATACATATATATTAATATATATAGTAATAATACATATTATAATGTATATAATAAATACTAACATATATATTATACATTAGTATATTAGATATGCTATTATATATACTATTATTTATTATTATTATTATTATTATTATTATTATTATTATTATTATACAAAATAATGTGCTCCCAGGCCACGCTGCCCCTCCTCATCCTCATCCTCACTGCCAGTGTGACAGGACCCAGCTCCGCCCTGAGCATCCCCCCATTCCCACCCTTCCCACCTCATCCTGACATCCCAATATCCCAACACAGCCCTGGGAAAAGCCCAGCTCCTCCCCTTGGATCAGTGCAAGGAAAGCAGAGAGTGCCCCTGCTTGTGAATTTCACTTTACAGACACATCAATATTGAAAAAAATCATCCCCAAAACCCCCCAACCAATGCTATAAATCACCAAACGCTATTAAAACCTACATGTGAGATTTTAAAGAGGGTTTTCACGTGATAAATTTCAGTATCTAAAGAACTCCCCTGTCTAGAAAAACACATGACAAATACAAATATTACACAGCAACTGTTTAGACAGTCAGACAGAAAAATGCCTTTTCAGAATAGCACTGCCTGCCAATCCAAATGTCACATTTTTCAATCAAATTAAATCACACCCCTGAATATTATAACACTAATTTTCCAAACTTCCAACAGCACAGTGGTTCCAAGCCGTCCCTCCCCTTCCTGCTCTCCTTTTGCTCCTGTCAATTTTGCCTGCCTGCATATTTGATGTGTATCCATAATTAAAAAGCAGCCCTTGCTGCACGGGTAGCCCAAGAAGGTTCTGTACATCACATGCCACGGGATGTAATGGATAAATAATAGGATGGATTTCCTCCACCTGGGGAAGCTGCTCCCACACGATGCAAAGGGAATCAGAACAAGGCGCCTGAATGTCAAGGAGTGGAACAAGAAGAATCCAAAATCCCCCTGCTCCTGCATGAGGCTGTCATCACCATTTTAAATAATCCATTTCCCCCCCAAATTCCTGCAGATAATGAAAGGGAAGGAGAGTTCTCAGCAAGCAGGTGTTTTTCCCATCACTACCAAATAATTTAGGGCAGAATGTAATATTTTGACAGCGTGGCTATGTGGGAGTGTGAGCGGCTGTCAGGCAGGAATTCCCCTCCCAGACAACGCCGTGTGAGAGGAACGATCTGGAGCGACATCAAAGGCTCCCCCGCCCCGAGGGGTCGGGCTGGGAGCCGGGATGTGACACTCGGCATCACATCCAGGGGCTCTGCTGGTTTGTTTTACAAAACGGGGGGGACTGGGGGTCGTTTCCACTCCTGCCATCCCAGCCTCCACAGAAACAAGCCCATGGAAAGAGCTGGGAGCGGGAATGGGTTGGTTAATGAGACACTGGTTAATTTATCCAGTGGAGGCTCTGCATGTTCTGATGGATTTTATGACACCACTGAATGCTCCTCCCTTTTCTCACAATTCTGTGCTGCAGCCAGCAATGAACTCTCAATTTCAGACCCTGAGTGCAAAGCCAGGTCAGGCCTACCCAGGTAATAAATATCTTTGCATAAGTGAGGAATTTAATGGGAAATCTCAGGATCAGTTTGGGCCCAGAACCAAGCCCATGGAAAGAGCTGGGAGTGGAATTGTTTGGTTAATGAGGCACTGGGATGTGGGTTTGGATTTATCCACTGGAGTCTCCACATGTTCTGATGGATTTTATGACACCACTGAATTCTCCTCCCTTTTCTCACAATTCTGTGCTGCAGCCAGGAATGAACTCTCAATTTCAGACCCTGAGTGCAAGACAAGGTCAGGCCTGCCCAGGTAATAAACATCTTTGCAGAGGTGAGTGAGGAGTTAAAGGGAAATCTCAGGATCAGTTTGGGCTCACCAGGTGCAGTTTTGGTGGGGACACATCCCCAGCTCTGGGTGACCATGGCACAAATGGCACAGGAGTGGAGTTTCCAGACCCTGCATTTTCCTGTTCCTCGTGCTGGAGGCACTAAAGTCGCTCACAGGGCTCATATTTGTTGTGAGCTCAGCAGGGAATTTCTTTCCCATGCTTTTCCCTCCTGCAAGTGGGATAAAAACATCAATATTCTGGGGCAGGTCACCACGCTGGCCCTGCTGAGTGCTTGGGCAAAGAAAAGGTTCTGTTTCCCATTGGGGCAGGACAGAGCTCAGCCCAAATTGCTCAGGTGGATCCCGACCTTTTCCTGCCCCCAGATTGTCACCTCCTGTCCCCTCAGGGTGCAGCCTGGGCTCTGCTGGGGCTGGGACTTTCTCCTCCTCCTCCTCATCCTCCTCCTCATCCTCCCAGGAGCTGCCTGAGGATCCATGGCCTGATTTAACCTGTACTAATTCCCTCAGTGCTGGCAATAAATTCTGGGAATTGCTGGAGAGCACATTCCTGTGGGGAGGGAAAAGGAGCATTTCCATATGGGCTTAGCCAGAGCTGCCTGGGCTCCTTCCCTCAGGAGTATCTGCCTGCAGATTTAAATAGAAAATAACCCAAATTTAAATCCCAGCATTCCTCTGATTCTCTGCCTGCTTTCTGCCTCTCTCCACCCCCTTTCACAATCATATTTAAACCCTGGAACCCAAAAGAGCTCTCTGCAGCTCCATGTAAATTCACATTCCTGGGAGTTTTTCCTCTGGTTTGTGACAGTATGATTTGCTGCACTACATCTAAAGCTCCACCATGTCACTTAATCCTTTTCTATTTCAGTAAAAGCACAAATCACAAGTGGGATTTGGTGGGTTAGAGAAGGACAAATCAAAACCAAAAGGCAACATTTCTCTACCTATTGGAGAGGAAAGGGAGGAAAGCAGTTCACCTGTGATCAAACCTGCTTTAATCAGCAATTATTCATTAAAAACCCTTAATTGTGACAGAGATAAATATGTTAAAACTTCTTCAAAATATGACACGCTTTTCTGTTCTTCATTCATCATTTTTGTATGAGAATTGATTGTCTTTACATTGCACAGCCCCATCTGTTCAGACACCAAGTTCCCATTAAATAAAAGCCAGCGCTCAGGAATTCAGTGTTAATGGCAATATTATGAGTGCAGGAAAGCTGTGCCTGCATTCCCAGCTCCCCGTGCTCTCCTCAGAGGACTGCTGCATTTCCTGTGCATCCAGGTTTTGCTTTAAATAAAATAAATGTGGTATTTACCTACCGACAAAGCCAAGGGAAGGAATTGTTCCTGCCACCAGCCTGCCTGCTAAAAATAAAGGCAGAGAATTCTAATCTCAAGAGGCAGTTAAAAGAAACAAGGAAATTCTTCTGCATAACACAACAGCTTTTCCTTTCCCTTTCCAAGTTCTCTCCACACAGACACTTTCTTTTCCTGGATTTTTGCAGTAGGAGGGGAAAACCCCATTTAAATTTCCCTGCAACAGCAGAGATTGCAGCAATAACCCCTGACCCAGCAAAGCAAAACAAACTCGAGGAAAAAAATCTTTGGATTTCAAGGAGTTTGCCCAAAATAAAATCAGGAGGCATCTGAGGTGGAGGGTGCTGCATAGCAACACTGGGGAGAGGAGCAGCAGTGCCAGAGCCAAGGCTGCTTTCCTGGGAAAAACCCCAAATCAGCTTACCTGGCCTGAGCAGTAATTAAAACATGGGATCTGCATCCCCACAGAAAAATTTCGTCATGCTCAGAAACTCCGGCCCCAGCACTTGGGGGAAAAAAAAATCATTTCAGTAATTTATAGAATTAGAGGAGCAGAGACGAGGCTTGAAGGAGTAAAGTAAAAAAAGAAGACACAAACCCAGTGTCATGGCAATATGGGAAAAATATCCATTGTGAGGAGCAGGAAAACAGGGGATGAAAAATCTAATTATGGAGTCACTAAAGGCAGATTCCAGTTATACGGATTTTAACTCAGCAGTTAGCTTGGGAAGAGCCCAAACAAGTCCAGACAAGTCCCAACAAGTCCAGACTTGCCCTTCCCAGCCCAGACTATTGGATGTCTCTGTGATCCATGGGGAGGTTGTGTCCTGACATTCTCCTGGGCTGGAGCTGGGGCAGGTACCAGACCCTGGGCTCAGTGAAGGGAAATGCTTGGCTGTGAGATAAAATAATGTAAAATCCTCTCCTTGCAGCCCACTGTCCCTCCGACCACTCCCCAAAGCAAACACAGCTCTGCTCTAAAGCAAATTGTCACTGCAGGCCTGGGGGAGGCTCAATTTTGCCCATTCCAGGGGGTGCTGGCCCAAAGCAGCTGCAGGAAACTCCCCATTCCCAGCCTCTGGAATGAGCCCCAGGACAGGACAGCCCAGGCAGGAGCTGCTGCTGAGCACCAGGGGGAATGTGCTGTTTGCAGGCTGTGGAAGGAGCTGTTTGCTGCAGGGCTGTGGGCAGAACCCATCTCTGCAGAAATCCCAGCCCCAGTTCCCTGCCCATCCATGCCAACCTCTGATCCCCTCCTGCAGGCAGGGATGGCTTTGCAGGAAAGAAGTGGCCCTGCTTGTCAAGCAGCACTTCCTCAGGTTAACATTTCCATTTAATTTTCTGTTTAAACTCCTTTTCCCAGTGCCCTGGGGTGACTGAGGGGCCTTTGGGAACTCCCCATTGATCCCGGCTGAGCTCTGAGGGAATCATGAAGCCACAGTTGTGAGCCCTGTTATTGTGCCAGGAGAAAAGTGGTGCCTGCAGCAACTGCTGTGAAGGATCCAGCATTGCCTGGGACAGAGAATTAAGCACAGCTCCCAGCACAATTCCCCGGAGAGAGCAGCCACTGTCCCAGCCCATTAGGCACAGAAAACATGGGAGGAAGATTTACACTTCGTGTCCTTCTCCCAGACATCAGCTCAGCTTTTTCCCCTCTTTCTCCACTTATAAAAGATAAAATCAAGAGAGTCAGGATCCAAAGGAGACTTAATGTGGGTGAAAACAACAATAAAGCGTCTTGCTCCCTCTCAGCAGCCCCAGCAGACTCTGCTCTGGCTCCTGCAGGCCACGTGTGCCACAGCAGTTCCTAAAGATTGGGGAAAAGGTGATGAGTCAGTTCCTCTATCTTGATCAAATTCAGCTGGAACTGCAACAGCAGCAAAATGCACTTTTATCTCCAAGAGGGGGAGAGAAATAGAGGGCACAGATTAGACACAAAGGACAGGACCGGCACATTCCCAAACCCCAGACTCTCATTAAGGCACGAGGGAAGAAAAAACCAGTGACAAATGTGCTCTGCTGCCAGGCAGATAATGGGAAAGGTAAAGAAAATGTACATTATGCACAGGACATGATAATTCTTCACAGCACAAAGTTTGCAGTGTTTCAGCTGGGAAAAAAGGGAGATAATTCCTGCTGAAAGGCTGAGCGCTGCCTCAGCCCCGCCAGCAGCTGATGGTGAGCACGCTCCCCACTTCCAGCTGGATAAAATACAATGGGAACACAGGAGAAAAGTGGATTAGACCGTGAAATATAAGTATGACACTATTAAAGAATATTATGATACTTCACAGCGTAGAAAGAATGAGAAGTGGGATCACTGGGCTGTGAAAGTTCTCCTTCCCTCAGATAAATTCCGAGTGCGACGTTACCTGACAGAGGCAGAGGGAAGCTCTTGCTCCAATAGTTTTTCTAATTTGTTCAATTCCTTAAAACACCCCGGGAAGCTGAACACCTCTGACTGGAATCTCTGGAGGCAGAGGGGAGGCTCAGAGGGGTAAAACCCGCTAGGGGTGGTCTCACAGCCAGGGTGGGCTTCACCACCCCATGGGTGATCCCTCCCTGCACCCAGGGGCACCTGTGGGACATCCAAAATTTGGGGTGAAAAGAGAGGGAAGTTCCATGGTGTCCATGATCCCCCCTGCACCCAGAATTTGGGGCGAAAAGAGAGAGATTCCATGGTGTCCATGTTCCCCCCTGCACCCACAGGCACCTGTGGGACATCCAAAATTTGGGATGAAAAGAGAGAGATTCCATGGTGTCCATGATCCCCCCTGCACCCAAAATTTGGGATGAAAAGAGAGGGAGGTTCCATGGTGTCCATGATCCCCCCTTGCACCTTCTGCACCTCTGGGAGCTGTGGAATATCCAAAATTTGGGGTGAAAACAGAGAGATTCCGTGGTGTCCATGATCCCCCCCTGCACCCACAGGCACCTGTGGGACATCCAAAATTTGGGGTGAAAAAGAGGGAGGTTCTGTGGCATCCAACAAACACCAACAGCCCTGAGCAAGAGCCTGAGCTCTTCCCACTGAGGGGGAAATGGGGGCTGGACAAAAACCATAAATAGCAACACCCCAATACAGCAGAACCTGAATCCCATAAATGTGGAAGTCTGAATCCTATAAATACTCCTGGAAAAAATCCCAATTTCCAAGGTCTGAAGGTGTTCAGGGTCCTGGAGTCACCTTGAATGAATTTCACAATAAAAGCCTTATTTTGGCCTGCAGGGTTTGAAAATTACTTAATTTGATCTTGAGGGATTTTTTCCCCCTCAGTGTTCATCTCTCCTGTTTTAAAGGAGCCTCAGAAAATGTTTTCTGAGAAGTTGTAAGTATTTGTTTTATCCACAGAGTGTTTTATCATGTGAAAGGGATGCAGAGCTGCCAAACCCCACTGCTGGGGGTTGGTGATGCTGGGGACCCTTCAGCACACAGCACCTGCTGCACAACAGGTACCTATGCTGGGCAAAAAACCCTAAAAATAATCTAAAAAACCTTTTAAAAAATTTTAAAAATCTATCTCTGCTGGGCAAAAAACCCAAAAAAAGTCTAAAAAAACCTAAGGAAAAAAAATTTCAAAACCCTTAAAATCAAAAAAAAAAAACCCCAAAATTTCTACCTCTGCCAGGCAAAACCCCCCTAAAAATCTAAAAAACCTAAGAAAAAAAAACCTTTAAAAAACCACCACCTCCAAAAAAATCTACCTCTGCTGGGCAAAAACCCCTTGTTTATATAAAAACCACCTTAAAGGCAGCCCCAAAAATGGTCCTGCAGCTGCCAGGGTGGAGTTCAAGCCCTTTCCCAGGGCAAGAAGGAAAATGTCCTTGGGAAATAAGCAAGGCCATGTGTTAAAATGGAAATTTAGATTACAAAGCTTACAGAAATTGATTAAAAGTTTGTATATATTTATATTTATATAATATATATATATATTGAAATAAATCAAATGTTTCACTTTCTAACAGCTTTTAGAAAGTACTTGAATCTCCCAGTTAAAATAAAACAAACCAAACTCTTAGCAGGCAGCAAAGGAGTGGAACAGTTCAGACTGAAGGGATCTAAACAAGATAAATAGGAGGCAGAAGGGAATGACACAGCAGCTCGTTAGGGATGGTTCACAGAACAATCTTATCAGTGGAAACATTTTCCCCCTTCCTTTTAAGAAAGCATTCATTTAATAGAAAAATTAATTCTGAGCCTTGACTAAAAGGAGCCTGGAGCCTTTCAGCAAGGAGGGAAGGAACTTGTGGGGGGTTTGATTTCCTAATTTGTGCCCCAGACAAGTCTGGGAATGACAGAAGTTTGATTTCAAGGTAAAAATCCATTCTTTAATTATTTCCCTGGTGGGAGCTGTGGGCACCTGCTGCTGCTGCCGTGGGGGAAAGGGAATTTGGGGAGCATCCCAGGGTGTTGCCTTGATTTTTTCAGCCTTCTGATGTTCTGCATTTCTGTGCTTGAGTTCGCACACATGTAATATAAACAAAGAGTGATGTTTTGAAAAATGCATTTTTTCCTGGAGGAAGAACAAACTGATGGACTTCTGACCTGACCAGTGGGGTCAGAGAGGTGTCAACCTCATGGCCCAATTGCTGATCAAGTTCCAAACACTATTTAAACCCCAATCCCAAAATAATGTATTTTTTCTTTCTGGACAGTGTGAGTGTGGTTCTCTCGTGTCCATCTGGCCACACCAGGGAAAATGGGGAGCTGGGAATGAACAGCTTTAATTCCACTGCTGACATTTCCCACCACAAAGGCACTGGTGGAACTCCAGAGCTGGTTCTGAGCAGGCTGAGATGGACTCAGAGCTCCTGGTGGGTCCCTTCCATTCAAATCCTCTGAAAGGCCTTGATTGGTTTTGTTTGCTGTGAATAAATCGTGGGATTTTACACTGTCATTTTGGGACACTGAAGCATTTATTTCTTTAACAATCCACCATCTAATTTTTTACCTTTTTTTGAAACTGAAATGCTTGCGCCCACTTGAAATTGAAAACTCCAACATTTCATTTTCTTTTTTAAATATGGGTTTTCTCAGGAGCGATGGCAGAGATTCCCAGGGGCTCAGAGCTGGCTTTTCATTTAGATAAGCTGCTCGTGGCCAGAGAGGTTATTTCCCTTATCCCCACCATCTCTGGGCCTCAGCTCTGCAGCTGGGGCTGGGACAGCTCCTCAGGAGCATCAGCAAGTCTGAATTTTGTGCAGCCAGGGCAGGGGGAGAGGGGGGAAATTATCTGCCACGTCAGACCCTTCCAACCTGCAGTAATTCCAGAGCCATTAGGTTCCTGCAGGGCATTAATCACACCAGATACTGCAGCAGCTCTTGTCCCCCTCTCCCACAAAACCTGGGAGGAAGGCAGAGCAGAAGCCCAAGGAATAACAAATTCAGAATTAAACATATTCTTCTTTTTAATCCTAAACTGGTTGAACAATAATATTTCCCCACCCTCCTTTCTCCAGTGCGAGCTGCCATAGATCCCAACACAGCAGCATCTGATCCAGAACTCATCACAGTGATAGGAAAGGGTAAAGCGACTCCAGCACTGCACTTCGTGACAACCCAGAGGAGGCAGAACCTCTATCAGCATTAAAACAAGGAATGATCCTTTTATTGTTAGGACTTGCTCAAGAGCCACCCAGCACTCAAACCTGAGCCCTGTGTCTGCAGAGGGAAATGTTTCACGTGACAATGGACTTAAAAATTATCTATCCATCCATCCATCCATCCATCCATCCCTCCATCCATCCATCCCTCCATCCATCCATCCCTCCATCCCTCCATCCCTCCATCCATCCCAGGGCAGTAATTCGGGGCTGGATTTCACCAGGGCTGCCCTTGGCAGGAGGAATGAGGATTTCACCCTGGAAATCTCCATGGGCTGGGCTCGGATGTGCTCAGAGCAGCCCCCACAGTACCAGCTCTCCCCCAGTGAAGCAGCACAGGTTTGGGAGCTCCCACAGCCTGGAGAAGAGCAAACCAATTCCAGAAACTCGCTTTAAACAAGCCCAAATCTGTCCTGGGTGCGCTGCCAATTTCTCCTTGCACATTCCTGCTTTGTACAAAGGGAAATAAGAGCAAAATCTGGCCCCCGAATTGCCAACAGCTCTCTGAATGCTAATTTAGGCTTTTCAGATACCCGAGCGCATACAAAAGCACAGCTCAGGTTTGAAAAACAACCAGAATTGGCTTTAAAATATCTGCACTCTCTTTTTCCGATGTTCCCCAGGCAGAGCACAGCTCCTCCCCATGGCCAAGGCTGCATCCCAGAGGAAAATCGGGATTTTACCTGTGCTCCATCGTGGTGTGCTCCATCGTGTTCTCCATCCAGCAGCTCCCCAGGGGTCAGCAGAGTTTCCCCGGGATGCAGTTCCTGGCGTCAGGAGGAGTTGGAACCATCAGGGCTTTGTCACATCTTGGAGAAGGCTTTTCCAGAGTTATCCCAGCCTGGCTGACAGAGCCCAGACATCCACTGACATATTCCCAAAGCCAGTGGGCAGCAGGTTGGAAAGTTTCTTTTACAGACTTCTAATTGTTTTTTATTATTATCTGTACAGGTCTCATCCCTTCAGCACTTTATATCAGCTGTTATTTTAATTAAGCTTCCCAATGTCATGATTTTCACTCAATTCAATCGTTTCACTGAACCAGTGCCAGCTCATGGCTTTTAAAAATTGAAGAGCACCTCTTTGAGATTTGTACACCAGGCAGAAGCTCTGCAGCTGCCTCAGGATTGTCAGTCCAGACACAAATATTCACATTGTGGCAACAAAAATACCCAGGAACTATTAAAATAATTAAAAATACCCAGGAATTTTATTGTACAGGACAGTAACCTGTGTGGCAATTAACCAGCAATTAATTACTTCAAAATACATTCGCCTGACCACTGCAGAATGGATTGATTATTTTGAATATTGATTGATATTTTGAATTTGAAACATTTGAAAGAGCCCCCAGCCCCAGTTTCCCTGTCCTGGTATTCCTGGGCACGAGGCCATTCCCTGCACTCCTGATGAAAATCAGAGTTCCCAGTTTTGGCCAGAGCAGCCCAGTGCCCCAGAGCAGAGCCCAGAGAGGAAATCCCAGCCCTGCACCACCGAGTTCCACATTTTTGTCCCATTTTTGTCCCATTTCTGTCCCATTTCTGTCCCATTTCTGTCCCTTTTCTGTCCCATTTCCATCCCATTTCCATCCCATTTCCGTCCCATTTCCGTCCCATTTCCGTCCCATTTCTGTCCCATTTCTATCCCATTTCTGTCCCATTTCCATCCCATTTCTGTCCCATTTCCATCCCATTTCTGTCCCAGCCAGCCCTGCCTGGACAGAGGGAACGTTTCCCACCCTATTTTGTGCTGCTGGCATAGAGGTTGTTATTCCTTGGGAAGGAGGGAACACTGACTGGAGCATTAAGATAAATTTTAGGGCCCCGTTTGGAGGCTCTGAACATGTGCACGATGCACATTAACAAATATCTCATATTTTATTATCCCAGCTCCTTTTCCCTACTTATTTTGCATTTCATTTTCTTCAGTGACTCAAATGGAGACACAATATTCCGTCTCTGGGAGGGAACAAATGTCCCATCAAGCAGAACAGACATTTCTGGATGAACCTGTGCTCTCCAGACCAGCTCCTCCAAGATAAATAAACCACAGGGAAATTCAGGTTATCAAGTAATTCTCATGGATATGATAGACTAGAAATGGAAAATACGAAAGGAAAATTATCTCCAAGTATTTCAAAGTGACTGTGGAAATGAACTGGCTCTGTGAAAGTACAAGACACACAATGATATTTAATTTAAATCTTGATTTTTTTAATGTTCATTCATTAACAAAAATTTAAATTTCCAGGCCCTCACCTTTTATCCCTTTTAAAAATAATGTAAAACAGGATTTTCCAAGGAATTTACAAAAATTATTAGAGGGGAGCAGGAAAATGGGCAAGGTGCTCTCCCACAGGCTCACAGCTCCTTTTTCCAGCAGCTTTTCTCTCTGTCGCATCCCGTGATCAAAATAAGAACCACAGTGGCACCTTCCAGCCAGCAGAGAACAAATTACACTGACAGGTTTGCAGGATCCCATTATCAGGACTTATCAAATATCTGCATTTATATTGGAAAATAGGGAGCTGCTGTTGGAAATCAGGGAGAGAAACCAGGACGGGAGGCATTTTCCCCATGCAAAATTCAGGTTCTATTATAGCAGATCCATTTCTTCTCCTCTTTAGGGATGCAGACAAACAGCCCAGGCTCCTGGTGCATGACACAGGGTGTGATTCAAGCCTGGCCACCAAAGGATGAGGTTTTCCTGCCTTTCTGTGGAGCAGGGAGGGAATAAAGGCACATTTTGTCTCACCTGACTGGGACTGGCTCCATGAGTTAATGGCTCTTGCTCTGAGCCAAGGGATTAAAGCTGCTCTGCTCTGCCAGATCTAAAACCATGTTCAACACAGGAAATTTGTGATAGCCCTCACTCCCTCTGGGACTCTCCAGTAAAAGCTCGCCCTTCCTTCATTCCTTCAGAATTCCTGATTCTTTTATCCCATTTTCCCAGGGTTTTCTGGCAGAAGCTTCACTGAACCCCTCCTGGGTGCTCCTGTTTGAATCCAAGGAAATTGAGCCATGAAAACCAGGCTTGGGAAGCTTTTCTGAGCCAGCAGAAACCCAGGGATGACACCCCATTATCATTCCCACAGGGAATTTGAATTTTCCAACAATTTCTTGGTCTCCAGATTGCAGGATATCACAACATCCAGCTGCAGGCCTGATTTGGGGATGTTTTAAGCCAAACCCAGTTGGTGACTGGTGCCTGAACTGGTGTTTGGTGGTGAGCTCTGCTCCTCCTGTGCCCTCACACCCTGCCCTCGCTGTCCTGGGTGTCCCATGGGCATCCTGAGGGATCAGCCACCATCCCCTGGGCAGTTTCACCTGGAGGGAAATGTCCCTGCCAGGGCAGGGTGGGTGGGATCAGCCCTGAGGACCCTCCCCACCCATCCCATCCCATCCCACCCCACCCCACCCATCCCATCCCATCCCATCCCACCCCACCCATCCCATCCCATCCCATCCCATCCCATCCCATCCCATCCCATCCCACCCCACCCATCCCATCCCATCCCATCC
>JBBMKD010000027.1:1068854-1101132 GCA_037834095.1 Argya squamiceps
CATCCCATCCCATCCCATCCCATCCCACCCCACCCATCCCATCCCATCCCATCCCATCCCATCCCATCCCATCCCACCCCATCCCATCCCACCCCAGCCCACCCCAGCCCACCCCATCCCATCCCATCCCAGCAGCGTTTGATCCCACAGATTGCAAACATGGGGACAAAAATCAGCAATGAGCTCTTCCAAAAACAACTTGAGATGGGAGAACAACCCCCAGGCTCTCCTGACCCCCCCTTGGCCCTTCCCCAGGACAGCAGAACTGTGTTGGTGTCAGAGGAGCAGGAGGATCCCCCCGAGCCCCCATCCCGCAGCTCCCAGGCAGGCAGAGAGAGGGGAGCTGTAAATCCTCTCCTCAGGCCACTTGGCAGAACTAATCTCTTTTAATCTGCTCTCTTTATGGCCCCTCTTTGGGCTGACAAAACTGTGATTTATGGACTGTCAGCCCACTCCACAAGGCCAATATCTTCCTCCAGGAGTTCCCCTCCTGCAGCAGCGTGGAGTGGCCAGGGAGGGGATTTAAAGGCAGCATTTCACTCACTGGAGCACCAGAGCTGCACAGTGCTCCATCAGCAGCAGCGTTCTAAAGCAATAAAAATGCACATCTCTTTGGCAAATTAATAAAAAAATTAGGGCACTGCTTTGTTGGAGTGATTTTCCTGCAAGGAAAGTGGAGCACGGCGTGGAAAAATACAGCTGGGAGCTGTGGGGAGGTGTTTGTGCACCAGTGACCCCGTGGCACAGCCAGGGACCTGCACCACTTCATTCTTTATCCAATTTATTAGAGGTATTCCCGTGTGGCCTGGGCTCTGGTGAGACACAGAGACACAGACATCATCATCCCAGGGCTCTGTGCCACCTCCCCTGATTAGTCCCCAGCTCCCACTTTATTGATTCCCTCCCCAGGGAAGAGCTGTGTGCCTTTTGTGGAGCAGTTCCATTTTAGAGGCTGCAAGGAGAAGAGGCCCTCGAAGATTCAGAGGATAAAAATAATTACCTTTGATTCTGAAAATCAATAGCTTTTTTTTTTTTTTTAAACCAAGCTGGCAAGGCTGCATCCAACTAATTAGTTAAGGAAAAAATTATTGCTGTAAGATTAGTACTTAAATGCCTCCAATAAGATATTCATTGGCATAATACTGAGGGGGCAATTGGGAAGTATTAACTGATTTAGCATAAACAGATTGAAAAAACAACTATTCTGACTTGAAGGGAGTCAACAGGAGATGGAGGAAGACTTTTTACATGAGCAGGGAGTGACAGGACAAAGGGGAACTGTTTCACAGTGACAGGGGCAGGGCTGGATGGGATATTGGGATGGAATTGTTCCCTGGGAGGGTGGGCAGGCCCTGGCACAGGGTGCCCAGAGCAGCTGTGGCTGCCCTGGATGCCTGGCAGTGCCCAAGGCCAGGCTGGGCACTGGGGTTGGAGCAGCCTGGGACAGTGGGAGGTGTCCCTGCCATGGCAGGGGTGACACTGGGTGGGATTTAATGTCCTTCCAAACCATTCCACGATTCTGTGACTTTACAGACCAAAACTGAGTTACAGCCAGACCAAGTCATTGACTGGGGGTCACACAGATCATCTGCAGCACAGGCAAAACGCCACCAACATTTTCCAGACCAATTCAGTCTTTAACCAGCTCATCCCTCCTCTCCCCATCCCCTGAGCCGTTCTTTCAGCACCACAGGACAGAGGCTGGAATTTCAGTGCAGTTCCAGCCCGTGTTCAGCCTCCCATCGCAAAGGATTGCACTGCCTCAATCTGAGCAGAGCCATTCACACGCACACGAGCAGCTGCAGAACTGCTCCCCTGGGTGAGAAATATCTCAGAACACACCCCCTGCGAGGGGAGCAGCCTCTGCCCCCCCCTCTTTTCCCCTACATGTGTATTTTGCATCTGTAAACCATAAACACATGATAAAAGCTCTGCAAACCTCGGCGGAGCTCGGAGGCAAAACCGATCTGTTTTGCTCTGCCAGTTTGAAAATGGTTTTCTTGATGAAACTCATGAGTCTGCTGGAGACTGAGACACAGATGGATGAGCTGAGCATATGATAAACCTGCTGCATGAGTTTGTAGTTAATTGCCCATCATCTTTTTTGTCTCCCCATAAAACATTTCACGCCCACCTTGCACAGGAAAGGTAACCCGAGTGTCAGAAACCATTTGTCTCCTGAGCTCTCCCTGCTGCACTCCCCGAGCTCTCTGGTGCTGAGAGAGCCCTGCAGACAAGACAAATCTGCTGAACCCTTTTACAGACGAAGCACGCTGCATCTTTTATCAAATGATCTCCATTCTCTAATGAGAAGAAACACCTCCCAGAGTCATTTGCATGCTAATATCTTTATTTCTAAAACAATAAGCTGGCTGGGGCTCTCGGAGCTGCCAGTCAGCACAGACACTGCATTTCCATGGGAAAAGGGTGGAGAGAGGCCAAGAAACCAAATCCCTTCCCCTGGGCACAGAGGGGACTTTGGGCTGAGCATAAAGAGGGGCAGAGGGGTCCAGGACAAGAATAATTCCCTGGGTGGGGGAATCTTCTGGGCTGTGCAGGGCCAGGAGCTGGACTTGGTGACCCTTGGGAGGCCCTGTCAACTCAGGGTGTTCAGAGAATCTCACACTGGTCTGGGACATTAAAGATGATTTGTTCCACCCCTGCCATGGCAGGGACACCTTCCCAGGGTATTCCAAATCCTGTCCAGCCTGGCCTGGGACATTCCAGGGATCCAGGGGCAGCCACAGCTGCTCTGGAAATCTGTGCCAGGGCCTGCCCACCCTCCCAGGGAAGGATTTTATCCCAACATTTAATCTAAACCTGCCACTCTCAGCTTTAAACCATTCCCCCTTTCCTGCCACTCCAACTTTCCTGGATTTCTCCATGCTTTCCTGGATCCTATTTTACATCCTGCCCTGCCTTCAGAGCTCTGTTGGGACAGCCCCAGGGTGCCAGGCAGGTGGAGCTGGACCTGCAGGTCTCCCCCGAGCTCCTCACATCTGCACATCACCAGTACATTCCCCTCTCCCTCGTTTTTTATCTTCTCTGGGGGACAAAAGCCTGCAGGAGCAGGTCATTCCAGGGCAGCAGTGAGAAAGACAAAACTCTGTCAGCCACCACAGCTCTAAACCTGCCCTCGAAAAGCTCTCCTGGTGCTGTGCCAGGGTGCCACAGCCCGGGGGCAAACAGTGTCACTGTGCCCTGGTGGTGGGGCTTCTCCTGCTGCCTCCCAACACCTCTGCCCATCTGAGCTGAGGGATTCTGCACTCGCTGAAAAAAGGGAAAAGGGGGAAAAAAAAAAAGTCTTCTCTGCACTGAGTCAATTCAAACCAAAAGGAAACCTTTCCTCCATCAGAGCAGTGCTGCCAAAGCCCTCTGGAAAGCTCTAAACCCTCTGGTGCTGGCACAGCTTCCCAGAAAACTCTTCCTCAGCGGTGGGACCTTGGAGGAGGAAGGAGCAAAGCCAAATGGGCAGTTAAAGAATTAACCCCACTTTCCCCGGGGCTTTGCAGTTCATGGCCCTGATTTCCAGGATTTAGATGCCCAGCAAGGAGCTGTTCCCTGCCCCGGGCAGAGAGAGGAGCTGCCAGCACAGGGCTCCAGGAGCTGCCAGCACAGGGCTCCTCGCTCCTGAAAAGCTGCTGGGAACAAGGAGGTCTCTGCTGAGCACCTGATTTTGGAATTTGCTGAATACCAGCAGAAACGGCTCAGGGGAGAGGAACAAACCCTGCCAACATCACCGTGCAGCCTCTGCTGAGGCATCAACAACAACACAGACAACAGAAGTGGGGCCTGGAGTTATTGCATTGGGTCCTGTGTTTATAATATTGATTCTATTTCAATATTATAGAAATATAAAATTACAAAAATATAAATATAAATATTTTACATAAATATTTATATAGAAATATATATTGTATTTTTATTATATACAATGTATATAAATATAAATATTATATTTGTATATATTATATTTGTATATAAATATTATATTGCAATGTTATATAAATATTCTATTTAAATATATACTATGTAATTATATATTATATAAATATTATATTTATATTATTTGTTATATTTGTAAAATTGGTTCTATTTTGTTACACTGGCAGCTCCCCAGTGGGAATGACACAAACTCTTCACCTTGCTAATGAGGCTGGTATTGTTTCTATCTGTGCATGCAAAATCAACATTTGGTTGATTTTGGTGATGTGTTTATGGGTTTGTGTCCTGACATCCCTCAGTACATTAAAACTGCATATTTGCACTCCCTATTTGAAATTTCACCTCTTTTTTTTAGCCTGGAATGCAGTTTTACTCTATTAAAGAAAATATAAAACAATATTATACAGAGGTAAAAATTGTATTTATCTAAGATTTTGACTGTTACAAGCACTTGAGAAGTGATGGCAATGATTAAAACCACTCCTGTCCTGATAGAAGGTCAAGGATGGAAATAATCTTGTTAGCAAGGGGTGAGAAAGCCTCTCCCTGTCTCAGGTTTCTGGGGAAGTGCTTCAGAGATGCCCATTTTTCCCCACGGACCTGGGAAGAGCCATTCCACATGCTCTGTTTTCCTTTCCAACTGCATTAAAACAAACACTCGAGGGAGGGAGGGAGGGAGGGAGTTTTTCCCCATCTCTTTCAAAAGGCTGCCACCATATGGGGGATTGGTTTTAATACAAGGCTTGGGCTGGGGCTTTGCAGGCTGGGCTTTGCTGGAGCCCCAGCTCAGCCTCGGGGAGGAGAGGGAACACCACGAGGGGAACAGCACTGGGAACTGTGACACAGAAACACAATCCCCCTGTCCCACAGAGGGCTGGCATTGCCTTCCCCTTTAAAAATCTGCTGAACGTTTCATTGTTTTCATTGGTGTTTCACCCATTTGTGGGGATTTGGAGCTGCAGCATTCTAGCTCTGATCCTTGGCACTGACTCTGTTCCCTCATCCTGTCACCTGCTCCATGGAAGGTGTCCCTGGATGGATGGAACCAGATCAGCTTTAAGGTCTCTTCCAACCCCAGCCAGTGTGCCCTGAGTTATTCCATGGAGAAATGAGCTCACCTGCCCAGCAGGAGTGTGAAGATACCCTGGATCCAAAGGAATTGCATTCCCAGCCCAGGGACAGCACTGGGTGAGCAGGGAAAGCTCTTACTCTGAGAATAAACACAATCCAAGGTAAAACACATTGTCTTTCCATGGGAATTCAAAATTAGAATGAGAGCAGGTGAAATGAGGGAAGCACGAAGCCTTTTGTTACTTTCTCCACCAGATCTGCCACTGTTCCACACTGGAGCACATCACAAAGAGCTAACCCCAAAATAGGACCCGAATTTGAGAAATAAAATAAATCCCCATCTCTCAGTGGAACAGATTAAGCCAGAGGTTCTTCCTATCAAGCCATAAATGTCATGTGAAGATCAAGTTCCCATCTCACAGAAGTGTTTGTTCAACAAAGCCCAGCAGGGCCTTCCCAGGGAGCTCAAACAGAGCAAGAACCTGCAAATAATCCTGCTCTCAAATTTAATTCTTCCTGCAGACAGGGCAGTGCCACAGCCCTTCCCTTGTCCAGAGCAGCACAGAGCATTGCTGAAGCCCAGAGCTGGCCACCTGAGAAATTTCCAGCATTATTTGCCCTGCAGATCACACCCCTGTGTCTGTGCAGGGCAAACCTTCTGGGCACCTCTGGGCTTGCAGAGCTGCCTTTGGAACAAGACCTGCCAGACTGCCTTGGGCAAAAGTCTGAGCAACCCAGACCCTGGCACTGTCAGGCCACCAATTCTTTGCAAAGCAAGAATCCATACATTTTTCCATGCAGGCACCACCTTGGAAAATAAGTAAGGAGGAATTTATGAGGAAGCCCAGCCTTTGGGAATCCAATCCTCTCTTCTTTACCTTTCTCCCAAGAGAGTCACTCCAAGGTTCAGGGAGTGATGAGGAATGTGGAGTTTGAGGCAGGAACATGGATAAATACAGGAATTGGCCTCACAGTGAGGAGAAGGAGGGCTCACATCACCCCTGGGTCAATCCTGGAGCTGTTCTGGATGCAGAGTGATCACACCAGATTAAAAATGATGCCTTAATCTGAAAAAATCCATTCCTTTGGGCACTATTATATGAATGGGAAGGTATTTTTTCTACCCCTTTCTTGGCCCAGCAAACTGTTGGGAATAAAATGTTGTAGCTCTTGCTGGGGCTCCCTCTGGCTCTAAGCACATATTGGAGGAGATATTTCTGTCCCTGTATGGAAAAGCATTTCCTGTACACTGGAATTGATTTTCATTGATCCCCACAGCTGAGAACATGGCCCTGTTCTCCCTCAGCTCCTTTTCCCTTCCTGCCACACACACCTGCATGTTTCTGTCCACAGCAGGAACCTGCCTGGCCCTCTCAAATGTCAGGGGGCATCACTGGGATTTTTATTTTATTCTTATAGTGCCACTGGCTTTTACCAACAATGAGATCCCAGCCTGAGGGGTTTTCTGCCTCATAAATTCAAAGTTTGCTTTCCTAGCAGATATGGAATTTGTGTGCAGTCCTACTCTGGAATAGAAGACAACAACAGTAATGAATTCAATGTATTCAGCTCATTTTACCTGGATCTGGCACTACCAGTTCCCTTAAAGCCTGCTGCTGTTGGAACATTCTGCTGATGCCTCCACTGCAGTCAGGGGGGGAAAAAGGAGGGGAAAACAAGGAAAAGAGGTATTTTTTATACATATTTTAATGTACTGTCCAAGGCCAAGGAATGAGCTGAGTGTGCAGGGCTCCCTGCTGAACTCCAGCAGCTCGGATACAGAGCTGTGAAACTCCTGGGCTGCACAAACTTGTGGCTGTTCCTCACACACAAATGAGGATTTTACCACAGAGCAGCTCCTGATGCCAAGGAAACTGGAAAGATAAGGAGGGAGAGGAGAAGTTATTACATTTTAAAATGTTATCATTAGCAACAACAGGTTTTTTAAAAAAAGCCATCATAAACTCCTGCCTGCCACGTTCTCTTCCCACTGCCCTCAGATCCAGCAAATATTCCTGGTGACTGTGGAGCTTAAATGAGGTTTTCTCTCCAGTAAGTGTTTATTTCACTCTCCATAAAGTAAAAGGCACCACAGTTTAGAAATAATGCCTTCCCAGCCCTGAGTATTATGGGGAACCCATTATTTTTATTGCTTGCTGTGTAAAGGATATTTCATATTTAGGGAAGGGAGCTGCTCCCAAATAAATAAGGAGGTGGGAGCTGGATAAAAGCCTCGGTGCAAAATACCCATACAATTATCAGGCAGGCAATGCAGGAGTCCATTGTACCTGCTCCCACAAGTTTTATAGCCCTGAGAACAATCCCTCATTTGCATGTGCAATTACTGCAATTGCATTTGCAGTTACATCAATTGTCCAATTACATCAGCTGCGTTTCCAATGAGCTAAAAGGGAAAAAAAAATAAAGCACACATTGCTCTTTGCTGTAATAAAAATGTAATTTGCATCCACAGAAAAAAAGATTTCTGTTTGCTGGGAGATGAAATTAGACTACCTTGGGGTATTTTGCTTTTCTTGCATGAAGCCTAAGCATTTCTGTGATATTAAAAAAGGTTGGAGTTGTTTGATAACTTGAGACTGCACAGTAATTTCTTCTCTTGGGCCACTGTAATTACTGTGCAGTTTTTCATTGTCATCAGAGAAATTATTTTACATTTAGAATTAATAGGACACAGTCTTGGGGCCAGTTCCTTTAAAGCCTTCTTTTCCTAATAACTTAGACCATTAGGAGCCACATATATTCCATTTCTCAGAAATGTGCAAATAAAAGAAGTCCAAGTTCCAAACTAGAATTTTCTTCCCAGCATTAGCAGCATCTGCTCTTTCTAATAACTCCACAGGTGGTAGGAAAATCCCTTAATCTGCTCATCACCAATTTCCACGTGTGAAATGAGAGCCCCTGAAAGTGCAGCAACAATCACAAAAATATAGAAATGGAACCCTGGATTTTTTAAGTGGATGAAGCCTTTCCAGGACTTTCAGCTCTTACTTCTTAGCAGTTTAAGAATATAAAGTTTTGATTATTTTCTTCAGGGCTGTGATTTTCCCTGTGCTGCAAATTCAGGCATCGGCAGAGACGGATTCCAGTGAGATGTTCCCAAGCCTCTCCTCAGATTTGCTGTCCCCGTCCTGGTGTTGAGGTTGTGCAGGGGACAGGGCTGGGTGCTGCAGGGCCACCCTGGCCCTGGAAATCCCTTGATTTTTGGGCTATTTTGTGTTTTTTGCCAAACCCATGACCCATTAAAGCCCCTCAGTCCTGAGCAGGTGGAGGTGACATGGCCAGATGTGACCAATCCACATGTACCTGAACCTGGAGATCCGTAAAGAATTTCCAGCAGGGGATGCTGAAACCCCTGTGCAGGTCCTGCTCCCACCCCTACAGCATCCAGGGAAGAAACCCCTCTAACCCCACATCAAATTCTAAACATTAAAAAAAGAAAATAAATCTGCTTTGGTAGATGAATGTTGCACCTGGAGGAAGCAGAGCCTGCTCTCTCCTGAACAAAACAGCAACAAAACCCACCCAGCAGCTGATTTGCTTTTTTTCTCCACAGAAACAGATGGGAATAACACAGTGGAAGGGAAGAGCTGGGTGTGGGTGTCATCTGTGTGTGGCTAAATTCAGGTTCCTGGTTACATCAGCCTGAGCAGGGCAGGCAGGCTCTCTCTGCTGCCTCTACATCGCCAGGCAGGGAAAGCAGAAAGGTGGTTTAGCACTGCTTTGGCACTTCTAGACAATTACACATTCATTAAAATGGCCTGAAAAACTGGCTCCTGCAAAAACTAGAAAATGTTTTTTAATTGTTAGTTCAGGTCCAGAATTAAACAAATACCTCTGTCACTGAGGAACAAGAAATAAAATTGTTGAAATCCTGTCAGTTGCTGAGTTTTAACCTCGGCAGGAGCAGCTCAGTCCCTGGCTCAGGGATTTTCTCCTCCTGCACAGTGTTCATCTGGTATTATTTTAATGCATTGTTACTTTTCATATTTGCTGCTTTCAGATGTATTTTTCTGTTTCCATTACATAACAGCACACACTGAAGGTAAACAGAAGGCAACAGCAAAACCAGATTTGCTACCAAAGCTCAGGTATTCCCATTCAAAAGCTGCTCCCCTCACACGCCTCAACGAGCTCTGGTCTGGAGAGCTCATTCAAACCATGAATTAGACCTTGGGAGGAAGTTTCTCACTGGTGAAAATGTTTTACTCACTGTGAAATAACTTTCCTTTTCCTCTGAAGCCATTAAAGTGATGGGATCGAACAACTCCCATTTTCTGCAGAGAAACCAGGAGCTCTTGGTCTCAGCTGAGCCCCCTAAGTGGAGTTTGTGAGCACTTGAAGTAATTTTTGCACTTCAGCTGTGCTGGAGAGGTTTCCAAAGAACCCTCTATTAGTGGTAAGAGTGTCCCTGTGCCCTCTCCAGGCACTGAGGATGGTGCTCCACACGCCAGCGCTGGCCCTCGGCGCTCTGGAGAGGCTCAGGGTGCCTCTTCCTTCCCTGAAGAGCAGGAAAAAAACCCTCAGCACAAAAGAGTTAATGTCAGAACATCTTTTTACCTAGTCTGGCAAAGGTCCTGAGGAGCAAAAATCAGTTTTTATACAAGAAAATGGGTAGGTCTGGATATATTTCTGAAAACAATAATTTCTCCTGGTGATAACTTTAATTCTTGTCTCCAGCCACATTTTGTTTCCATGTGTAATTTGTGTGTAACCCTATACAGGGCTGAGATTTCAAACCTAAACAGCAAATGTTATAAATAAAGACCTTCACAGAAGAAAGAAATGCAGCAGCAAAGTGCTTTAATTTGTATTTGCCAGTTCTGGGAACAATTACTGCGGGATGAATGCCTGGCTCTTTCTGTCAGGGAAACTTTGCTATTAATTCCTCAGCCTGAGAATGATTCTCCACTTATCAAAGAGCTTTGGGGTATTAAAGCTGGGACAGCAGCTTTGCAGTGAGCATCCACAAAGGATGGGCCAGCAGAGCTGTTGGGTGTTTGCTTGGGAGATGGAAACCCATCCCAGAGCCAAACCCAGTCATGGTAAACAGCACCTGAAATTCATTTACATCTTACTGCACAAGATTATTTTCATTTATTTCTCTTCCCAACCCTCCTCTCCCCTTTCCCCTTCACATCACCAGCTGCTTCCACCCCAGCATTTGGGCCCCACACAAGGTCAGTTTTTGAACCCCTCACGAGTTAAATGTGCTTTAATTGGTTCCACAGTGATGGCAGAGTGCAAAGACAAACTCTAGAAACCATTGGGAGCTCTTGGGACAAAAATAAGGTGGCCTTTATTTTAATGTTAAATTCACTTTATGAGCAGCAATATCGAGGGGGGGTATTTAATTAAATAGCAAGGCTTCTCCAGACATTAAACATTTGGCCTTGAGCAAATTACCTGGATAAACTCAGACCCAGTGTGGGAGAACTGACACATAAACCCACCGTGCAGTGTAGGAAACAACCTGGAAAATCAAGAGTTCAATATTAAATGTACAACCTTGTCCAGCACTGGAGATTTAAACACAAATCACATGGAACATTTATGGACCAAGCTCTTGGAGGATTTCTTATCTCTGACTCGGTTTCAGCAGCATTAAAAGGAGGAATATTTAGTGATGAATTAAATATGTGTAAAAAGGAAGGAGTTTAAAATGCTGTGCATTAAGAACTTAAGTTGACCATTCCCTTTTCTTGCCCTCTGCCTTATGAGCTCTCTTCTTGGAAAAACAGATTTCCATTAATAAAATAAATTTATTTCAATCTCCCTGTTGAGCAAGAAAAAAGCTTTGTGCAACTCCCAGCTGTGGCTTTGAGATACTGCTGCTCCCCAGTTCTTGGCAACTTCTCCCTTATTAACATGCCTATTTTTATACTATTTGTATCCTATTTGTATAATATTTTCATGGTGTCTCAGTGTCACAGTGCTCTCTGGGTGCCCTGCAGAGGTTTGGTGAGCACTGTTGCATTTGCAGCTTCTTTTCTCACGTTTTTTGATCCTCAGAGCTGCTCGAGGTCATCCCTGAGCACGGAAAACTGAGCTGGGTGCTGAGATTGTTTGCCAAGAATAAATATCAGCAAGAAGTGAAGAGACACCCACGGATCTCAGGGCTCCAGGGAAAGGGAGGGACTGGTTATTTACTGTAAAATCCACAGGGCCAAAGGTGGACACACATCAGCCAACCCATGTCCCTCCCAAACCTTCCCTTCACCAGCTCCCACAGAAGAATTTTCCAGGCAAATCCCAGCAAAAAAATTATGGAAATTGCTTCTCCTACCACAGCACGAGGAAAATGCAAAGCCTGTGTTGTCCCATCCAACTGGTAGTGACAACTTTAGCACCCAAAAATAAGTTGTGAAAAAGGAGGGAAGGGAAGAACCATCTGAGCTGACTTACGTGAGTGCTTTTTTTGGCTTGGAACAGGAATTATCACCAACAAACCCCCACACTCTGACAGCCAAGGCCACAGCAACCTGCAAAACAAAGCACAGTGACACACATTGAAGCCTCCTGACAATTTGTGCAGGAAAAAATTGCAGCACATCCACTGGCCCGAATGGAATTTTGCTCCTGTCCCTTGTCCAGTAGTCGGGTGTTTGCGTCCCTCCAGAACTCCGAGCACACACCGTGAGAGGCAAATTCCAATAAAACCGATTTCCCATCTTTAACTGGAGCTCTTTGTGGTTCTTTTTGCTGGGTTTGAAGGCAGACACTGAGCTCTGTTTGTCCAGCCCCACCATCCTGTCACCTTCACTGTCAAATGCAGTCACTCCTGATGGATGTGGGACACCCGCCTCTCCCAGGAATCCTCTCCCAAACACAGAGATCAGAGACACTCCGAGTGCTTCATTTGCCTTTTTGTGGCGGTGCATCGCTGCTTTTCCCTCCTTTAAACCGGCACTTTGCTCTCTCAATCTCTGTGCCTTGACAGCGCTGCTTCATTCAGCAAAACCCCCAAGCCGCCCTTGCATTCCTGTGATCTGCGACTCCACAATACATATGCAAATGAAATTAGCGCTGGCAAAAATAATTATAGTTGCTCATGGGAGGATTAATAACTGAAGCCTGCCCTGCTTAAGCTGGGGTTTAATTCTGTTATAGGCACCGAAAGAAGTTAATTCTGCGTTCGGTGTGTTGTGTGGCAGTTCAGAGGTGTTGAGGTAATTGAGGGATGGGGAGAGGAGGGGGTGTGGGGATACATCCCTGAGTCTTGTACACAGAAAATCATGGAATCACAGAAAGGGTTGGATTGGAAGGAGTCTTAAAGACCATTTAGTTCCAACCTCATTCCATGCTCAGGAAATATTCCACTAGAACAGGTTAATCAGAGCTCCATCCAGTATACAACCAAAAAATTGTATATATACACATACATATATAAATAAATATATTAAAATCCACTAGAGATTATTAGCTGATGGAAGAATGAACATCTCAACCCTTTTCTCCTGGACACATCCCCCTGCCATCCATCATTGGAGAGGGAACAGGATTGACTCATTCCTACCAGGTGTAATGATGTTGTATAAACCGTGCCCTCGGGCTGGGAGTATTTAATAAAAGAACAAGCTCCTTTTTATACAACATTCGTGGGAACAAATCAAATTTAGACCGGGCTGTAAATCCCTCCCTCGTTACAGCGTCGCTCTGCTCTGGCTGGGGAAAGAGGGACAGGAAGGAATTACAAAAAAACCAGGAATCCAACAGCGATACCAGGGAACACAGGACAGGGCGCTGCCCTCCCATCCCACGGGAATTCTCCTCCTTGGGAAGAGCTGGGCTGGGAAAACTCTTCCATCCTTTCTCCTCATCCTCCATCAGCACCGGGGCAGTGAGCAGAGCCCCAGCCCGTAGTACAAATCCCCTGCTCAGGTGAGGAGCAGGGAAAGCCCCCAGATCGCGGGGATTAAGCACTTTAGAGGCTGAAATCCCCCGGTTTTATCTGCCTGTTTACAGCCCTGATGAGCTGGATTAGCCGAGTGCAAGCCGTGGCTACAACAGCTGCTTTTCACCTAGGATTAGCATAAAAATCAATCAGCCCCCCTTCTGGAGCCAGCCAAGTCAAACTGGGAGAGCTCCAAGAAAAACAACAGCCAGGTGGAAAATATGAAAGTTTGATGGAGCCAAAGAACACACGTCCAGGTTGGACATTACCTGCTGCAGGCGTGTGCTCGCATTTGTTTTAAATCCACAATTTAGTGCTTGTTCCAGGACTGAAATGAGGCAAAGCTGATGTTATTTGATTAATTGGTAACTTGGTTTTAAATTGCTGCACACTTTTAAACATGTTAAGCTTCCCTGTTTCAACAGAGATGATATTTACCACACCAAGCTGCTGTTTTTGCTGTGATGTCTTCTGGAAAAACACACTTCATTAGTGGTTAGGACATCTCATTAATGCCCACGAAAAGAGTCTCAGAAACATCCTCACAAACACTCTACAGGCATTTCAGAGTAATTTAAAGTCATTGATTGGGGCTTTTCTTTATGGTCAATGTCAGGGTTGAAATAAAGGGAAGAATAGCATCAATAATCCAGTAATAACCTCCCTCCCAAAGAAAATTCCTGCCTAATCTCCCATCCAGCCCTGCCCTCTGGCAGTGGGAAACAGCTCTCAGGAAATCTGGGGATGGGGCTGACAAACGTGGGAGATGGGAAGAGGTTTCCCTGCTCACTGCTGGCATTGCTGTGGTCTCAGACACATCTCTCAGGAGCAGGAGGGGGGTCTGGAAGGGGCTCTCCACCCATCCTGAGGACATTTCCATCTCGCAGAGAGGTGTGAGCAGCACGAGGGGATGGATGCTCATCCCTGCCTGCAGCCCTGGCCAGGAGGTGAAGCAGGATCCGGGTTAGAACACCCCGGGACAGTGGGAGGTGTCCCTGCCATGGCAGGGGTGGCACTGGGTGGGATTTCAGGTCCTTCCTTAAACCAGTCTGGGAGAGTTTCTTCCTTTCTCACAGAGAAATGCCAGTCTCCTCCCCTGGGCTCAGCAGACAGTAACAATTCCCTCTTATTTCCCTCCCTTTGGGTCCAGGCCCTTCCCAGAGGGATCAGAGGCTCTGCTAGGTCACTCTGCCCAGTGGGACAATGCCAAACCCCAAAGGCAAGAGGCCAATCAATGACTTTGCAATTAATTTCCTCAGAGCCAGCTCACCCTGCCAGTGCTGAGACTCCTTTCATTGCTAATTGAGCTGGAGGTGTTTCATTTACTCTGCCTTTAGCAGTGATAGAAAACTGCTGCAGGTTTTGCCAATATCCATTAATGAGCATAACTTCAGAGCTCATTTCTGTCTCGGATATCCAGATTGATTCCTGAGCACAAACCCACCAGTTATCTGACAGCACTTAATAGCTATTGCTTCTTCCTTTTTTCTCCCCCCACAATATAATAAAAATGTTTTCCTCACTTTATTTTTAAAGCTGGAACTTAAAGGAATCCAAGAACATTCTGTTGTCCACCATCAGTAGCCACTACATTTCATTTATTTATTCATCACCTCCCTGTCAAACAAATGCACCTTCACAGTTTCCTGCATTTATAAGGACAAACTCAAAATTATTTCCTCAGTTTTCCACGTGGCTTTTCTCACAGTTAATTTCTTCAGACTTTCAGGCAAAAACACCTGCATTTATCTCCTCTGGCCAGGTGGAAGGTACTATCCAACTATGCATAAAATAAACAAAGGTACCCATCACTGCCTGAGGAAAAATATTCTTTGTAACACAACTTCCAAACCGCTGAGGATGCTCGAAAAAAGACTTGTGAAATAAACACAATCACGTGATATTTTTGTAATGTAATGTGACCAGCAGGCCCCAAAGCTGACCTTTGATATATTTGTAGTGAAAACAGCCTGAATATAATCCCAGGATCACTGAGGTTGGGAAAGACCTCCAGGACCATGGAGTGCCCACCTTGTCACCAGCCCAGAGCCCTGAGTGCCACCCCCAGGCACCCCTTGGACACCCCCAATTTGAGACACGTGTTCTCCAGATCCCCCTCATCCTGAATTTCCTCATTCCCCCGGATAAATACACTTGTCAGAGGTGTTAATCAGTGTTATCAGCAGCATGTCCCTGTCACTGCTCTGTTACTGCCCTTCTCACTGGGACAGGGGGTAAAACCAAACTTCCCCCATGATTTAATGTTGCTATTTAATTGCATTAAGATTATTTCTTATAAACCTTAACAAAATAGATTGAATGCAGATGTTAAATCCAACTGCAGCAGGGATATAATTGAGGGCTGTTACCCAGAGAAGCTGCAGCAGCACAGGGTTATGGGATTTTTTAGTGCCTTATTAAAACAGCACAGATATGAACATTTTCAGGGACATCTTGTCACATAAATAATTGGACCATTACTTTCCTACATTGTACACTACATAAAATGCTAATAAACCTTCTAAAACAGCTCTACATTATAGAAACATGTTTTATATTCCATAAAATATTTGGAAGGTCAGGGGAGGCACCTGGGGGCCAGGGATGCTGCTGGAGCCAGGGGAGGACATCACAGCTGGGAGCAGCTTCAGCTTCACAAAGCAAATCAAAACAAGACCCTGCAGAGGGCAGGGGCTCAGGGTGGGCTCAGCCCAGAGTTTTCAGTCATTATTCAATCAGAACATCATTTCTCACCAGATAACATCTATCAGAGGAGATACATGAGCCCCAGACAGCTCCAAAATACGTGCTGTGGTTTTCTGGAGTAGCCAAAGAGCAAAACAACTGGAAGTTTGGGCTGTTTCTTGTTTGACTCAGCATGTGAAAGTCATTGGCCTCACTGTGCTCTCCTGAGGAGGGCCATAAATCAGGGATAAAAGCCCACAGTCAGAGTTTCCTCCCAGTGCTGCTGTAATTTACAGAACCCTTGCAAGGCTGTGTGAGTCGCTGGGGTTTGATTTAAGAGCTCCCAGAACCTGTTGGAGCCACAGAAAAACTCTGTGTGAGCCCAGCCCTGTCTGCAAGAGCCCCTTCCAAACTGCCCCAAATCCAGCTGGGGATTCCAACACCACAGGGAGCAAAACCCAAAATCCATTTTATTCATCAGAGACATTCTTATGGGATCAGAGAAGGAGTATTTGAGGTTGGGCAGCCACCAAAACCCCACATTGCTCCAACCAGGAGTTACTGGGAATTCTTTTGTCACCAAGGGCACCTCCTGAAGGCCAGCACTGATGTGCCAAGTGCTTGGCAACTGCACCGGGACAGGGCAGAAAAATAAAACCACCACAAAACTATGGATTAGTACTGGAATTCACTGGGGTTTATACTGGTCTCCCTTAATAAGGGAAGGTGGGAACAGCAAACAGGAAAATTACAGAATAAATCAATCGTGGTTTGGGCTGGAAGGGACTTCAAAGAGCATCTAATTCCAACCTCTGCCAAGGGCAGGGACATCTCCCACTAGACCAGGCTGGCCTAAATATGAAATATAACATTATAACCCCAGACATCACCTACTCCCCCAGACTGCAGCACTTTGCCAAGGAAGCTGTGAAAAGACTGACTGCAGCCCCGTCCAGGGCTGTGCATCACTGGGCACCCACTCCCTTTTCCTGTGGAGCAGCAATCCCTGCTGCCACCCCTCTGGAGAGGCAGGATCTGCTCCCATTTGCTCCCAACCACCACACAAAGGAATGCTTTAGAAAGGCACAAAATCCACGGGTTGGGTTTTTCCCCCCCTTGAAAACTGAAGACTGGCACAGCCAACTCCAAGCTGAGAAAGGGGAGGGATTTCTTGATTTAAATTGTCTTGTTCTGTATCTGTAAAAGAAGAAATATTTATACAAATTAATTAGGTAAAACCAGGAGAACAACAGGGCTCTCTGCACTGGTTTGTGAAGAACCATCTCAGCAAAATCATCTCTTTTCATGGCTAAAACAAAGCTCAGGCTTAAAGAGGAAAAGAGCATCAGGACCAAGCCCAAATGTTGCTCCAAAAAAGGAAATTTCTTTCCATTACTTTTCAGCACATTTCTTTTCCAGCAAACATCTGATGGAGACAGTTGCTCATGGCTGATGTCAGTGGATTTAAGCTGCAGGTGCTTGGGGTGTCCTGTGCAGGGCCAGGGGTGGGAACTGGTGATCCCTGTGGGTCCCTTCCAGCTCAGGATATTCTGTGATATTGAAATCTGATATTTAAATCCCTGGATTGCCCAGCTGGATGCAGAATTCAGGCATTTCACTCCTGCTTCCCCCAGCCAGGAACCCTCAGTGGAGCTGGAGGAATTTTTATTCTGTAGAGGCAGCAAACTCCTCACTCCCACTTTCAGAACGCCCAAAAGAGTTTTATATTTTCTTTAAAATAATAGTAAAAATATTTTAAAATCCTATTTCTAACATCCCCTTTTATGGTGTTTAAAGCTCTCCATCAGTTCCATGGACATGCTGAGCACAGATCCAGGAGCACACCCAGGGGACAGGCAGGGATGTAATTCCTGCTGCTGTTATGGACTCGCTGATTCACGGGTGGAAGTTGCTGGAGAAGGTAATAAAAGCCAAACAGATAATGGCTGCACTGTAGGGAAAATGTTCAGCAATTAAATGAAAATGGAAGATCTTTTGTATGTGCCACATTTGCATCTCCTCACCAGGCAACTCAAAGAAAAAAAAAAAAATCCATAAAGAACTAAAGAAAATATTTAAAGTTTACTTTACAAAGTGCTGTGAAAAGTCCCCTCCTCTTTTGTGCTTAAACAAGGAAAAGTCACCAACTCTTAGTGAGACAGCAAAGACAAGAAAATCTAAATCTATGCCTCCATCAGCTTCAGCCCATTCCCCTTTTTCACTACAGGACCTTGTGAATGGGCACACCACATATATACACAAATATATAAATCACAAAAGTGTCTTTTTCATAACACAGAAATTCCCAAGTGCCCAGAAGCCAACTCACATAACATGGACATTATTCATTTGTAATATCTTGGAATTTAACGTGATTAAATCTTTCTTCACTGTGGGAGCTGCTCAGAAACGTGGCTGGGCACTGGACACCCCAGCCCTGAGCCCTGTTCTCCCTCGGGAAGTGCTCCAGACATTTTATTGACCAGACCTTTGCAATCCCAGAGCTCTGTGACCCCACGGAGCCCCCAGCCTGCCCAGGAGGGTTTGCTCAGGGAAATGGAGCGGGCAGGATTACAGGGCAGGCTGAGCCCTTTACATCACCCCTTCAGCCAAGGCTCTGCTGAGGAGTTCCTGACCTGCTCCTTGGGAATGAGCAGCAGCTTCCCAGGGATCACTCAGCACATCTGAGAGGCAGAGGGGCCCAAGAGTTTTGGAGCTCAGACTCTGAATTGATGGCTACACGTGCCAGTACTGCACTGCTGAGTGTAGCCAGAGTTTGCCTCTGGAATTCAAATGCAGTGTGCCTAATGTGAAGGCTATACATAAATTTTTAACAACTGTGGCATTAGTTACATTCCCTTCTTCAAAGGGATTTGTGCACTGGTGGTGGGAGAAATTCCATGTGATTCCACAGACACTTGAGCACTTTTGGAGCTCTGCTGTTGAATCATCATTGATCTCAGCCTTGCACTGTGACATAAAACCTGATCTTGGACATGAATAGCTCTGAGGAATAACAGCAGATCTGAGATTGTGCACATTATATTTAATATTAAATAAGGCTCAACATTTCCCTCTTTCTTCCTCCGCTGCTTTATAGATCCAATAACCTTTATCTGCATTCCAGATGTCTGGAGAAGAGGAACTGATGTTTGCAAAGCATTTGCAAATGAAAAGTGTTACATAAATGTAAGGTAAGCTATTATTCCTATAGTCCCCTGAAGCTGATAATACCATTACACCCCCAGGGATGTTGGGCAGCCTCTCACAATGAAGGATAATTCAGCACAGTGAATAATAGAATTATGCAGAAGCAACAGTTTCCTCTTCTCCTTGGACTAACTGCACTCAGAGTGGGTTTCTCTGTTCTTCTCAGACACCTGTGCTGCTTCCAGTGGGACATTGTGTTCTGGGAAAACAAGCACTCCCACAAATACTCAAAATGCAAATGAAGAACCTTTGCTGCTTTAGTTTATCCTTTGAAACGTGGCATCGGAAAGAAAGAAGAAAAGAAAAGGGTTTTATGGCTTCAAACTGAAAGAGAGTAAGTTTAGATTGGATTCTGTAAATGGATTGTTCCCTGGGAGGGTGGGCAGGCCCTGGCACAGGGTGCCCAGAGCAGCTATGGCTGCCCCTGGATCCCTGGCAGTGCCCAAGGCCAGGCTGGAGCAGCCTGGGACAGTGGGAGGTGTCCCACGGCAGGGGATAAATCCTTAATGTCCCTTCCCACCCAAAGCAGTCTGTGGTTCTGGGATGATTTGTGGTGAACTGAACCCAGCCATGAGTGCAGGGTTGACACACACAGAGCCTGTGTCAGCCACAGGCACACAGGGATGCTGGCTACAATTTTTAAAACAGAAATTAATAAGAGGAAATTAATAAGAATCCAAGAGAAATCAAAAACATTGGATTGTAACAAAAGGACATGAGTCTGATCTGAATATCTTCAAAGCCAAGCAGTGAAACTTGGCCAAGTCTTCCAGCTGATTTTGGGAACCACCAGCTGCTTATAAAGAAGAGGCCCCTGAAGGCCCATCAGTAACACAAAAATTTAATGAGCTGGCTTTGGGCATTCCTGGCATCCTCTTCCAGGGAGGAGAACTGCAAACTTCTGCTTCCAGATTGCTGCTGTCCAAATGGCTTCTCCCCAGAAACTGTCTAAGCTAAGAGTACTTAACAGAAGTTGATGAAAACTCAAGTGCTGCAGATCTGGCACCTGCTGTGGGCCCAGGCAGGCTGAGGAGAGCAGAGCTGCTGGACACCCTCAGCATCCCCAGCTGCAGCCTGGCCCTGCTGCCTGCTCATCCACCCCTCTGCTTTCCTGACATTTGTTCTGAAAGGTGCTGCTTTGGGTTGGGAGGCTGGGCAAGGGGTTCACACATCTCAGTGACCACCACAGGTCTCATGTTTGCTGAGGAAGGGATCAGATGGACACATGGATCAGGATTCATCCCCATGTCACAGAATCACAGAATCATTAGGTTGGAAGCGACCTCCAAAATCATCAAGTCCAACCCAACCCTAACCTCAAATAAACCATAGCACCAAGTGCCACATCCAGTCTTTTCTTAGTCCTGGCTCTGCTCAGGGACACTGCTGGGGCAGAGACTTGTGCTGATGCTCTGAGTTACAGCAGATAAAACCTCTGAACTCAGTCTCCTGCTGATGGACAGAAGAGCCTCAAAGGCAGCCTTGGGATGTGTTTTTTCCCTGGGGGATGTCACTAGGTTGTGTTGCTTTAGCATGAATAGTTAAAAGACCAGTTGGTGGTTGGCTTTGAGATGAAGGCAAACAACTGGATTGTAAAGGAAATTTAACCCAACACACAGGGATATTCCAGGAAAGCAGGTTGGAGTGTTCCGTCCTCTGTTCTCACTCCTGAACCAGAGGTGCTCAGGTGCCGCTCACCTGGAGCAGGCAGGCCCTGCCCTCACTCCCCAGGAGCAGCACGGGTGCCAAGTTCCCCTTTCCAAGCCCCAGCAGCACATTTGGGCTCAGCAGAGCCCCGTGATGCCGAGCAGCATTTCCCCAGCAAGGCCAGAACCAGCAGTGATGAGGAATTAAAGCGGAGGCGCCGTCAGGCCGTGATGAATTTCCAGCTACGGCAGGTCAGGCCCTCTGCTTCCCGCTGTCACTTCCACTGACGCCTTGCATGGGCTCCTACACAATCCTGCTGCTCCTCTCCCCAGCTGCAGGGAAGGAGTTTTATATTTAGGATGTCTCTGCAGAGATTTATGGCTGCTCTTCCCTCACAGGGCCCAGCCGGGTGTGCTCCATGTGCAGGCCCCGCTCTGAGCAGGGCTGGCACAGGCAGGGGACGAGGACAAGGATTTTACAGCATGAGGTGATGCCTCCAGGAGACACAAAATCCAGATTTAGGAGCCTGCTTGGGCCATATTTCTGTCAGGCCATCCCTCTGCCCAGCCTTCCAAGGGACAAGGACACGATTTAGCATCTCTGGCTGCAGACAACAGAGGAGCATAAGGGCTGAGAGTTCTTTTCTGAGTGTCCTCGCTGTGAGGAGAGGCTGAGGTTGATTTGTTTTTCCATTTTCCTTCTCCTTACACAACATGTATTTAACTTTGCCCTAAACAAACTACAGATTTAACTTTGTCCTAAATAAATACTGCGAGGGACAAAAACTTTCCCTCAGTGCCCTGAGAGCTAAAAAGGAAAAAAAGGAAGCCAATCATGCCTGTAAATATATTTGTGACAGGCACACAAATCTTCTAACAACATGAAGTTTTGGACTTTTTAAATAGCGCCAAGCTCAGAGGCAGAAGGTTACATAGGATTAAAAACACCAATAAATTCTTTTCTTACCTTAAGGTCATTGAAACTTGTGCCTGTAGATACACTTCTCAAAGATTCTGTAGTAAATGCTCTATTGCCTTTGTCTCTAACTTGTTTTTCCTTTGCCTTTTTAGTGCATGAAATAATTTTCAAATCGTTAGAAACAATAAATTCTTCTAGATGTTTACCACATCCTTGGAGGTCTGCATCCTTATCTTCCTCCACAATTTTCCTCTATTCAATCTGAAATCTAAATCATAAAAATAATAACCAGGAAACTACATTAAAATCTCATTGTCTTCTCTGCAAAATCCATGATATTTAACTCAGTTCTTTCTGACCACCTGCTGCTGTACATTTTCCCCGCAGAGAAACGACTAAAAGTTATTTTATGAGGATTTTTGGTTTTGTAAGAGTAGAACTGCAGAGTGAAAGAGCTCTGGGAGGAATTTTGAACTGAGTTCAGCCCAGTCCTTGCAGCAGCTCAGCTCTGGCTCGTGCCATCATTGTACCTGCCCTGCTCCTCCCAGAAACACAGGATGGGAATTGTCCCCAAATGGACCACATGGATGTGGTGCCACGGTAGCTTTCATCATGACAAACCTCAGAGAAAACAACCACAAGACTCAGAGCTCCCTTGTATAAAATACATTTCTAAAACCTATGACATTTCCTTGAGGGAGTAAAAGTTAAACTGGATTTTCAGCCATCGCAGACAGCAGATTCCTGATCCATTCGCCTCACAGAATAAAACACCAAGGATGGCAGGAAGAAAACCACAAAGGAGTTATTTTATAACTCCCAAAGCCAATTGGAGAGCAGGGTAGTGACCACCCAGCACGTGTGGCCAGCATGTTGTGCAGAGTCCAGCTGGGAGCACCACCAGCCCTTGGGCAGCCCAGGGAGCACAGAGCTGTTTCTCTCAGCATTTTGCTCAGCTGAGATTGAGAGCCACAGAGCAGAGGAGCTGCCTGGCTTGAGCAGCTTCCTGACACAGCTCTTTGGTGGGACAAAGCATTCACTGTCAACAACCATAAATCACAGCTCTCCAAAGCACCCACAAAGTGCTGGGCATCCCCTGCACACTGCAGGATATTCTCCAAAGGAGCACACACACACACAAGGACAGAATGGAAGGGGCTGTGACAAGAACAGAGATTTCAGATATATTAAAGAACACCTGAATGATATGACACCCATCCACAGCTGTTTTAATTTTGATAAGAAATACCAACTATGATTTAAATTATGAGCAGTTAAAACCAGACATCAGCAGCCCTAGTCTTTACTGAGGTCAGTATCCATTGGCCCCCATGCACCCATGGCTGCAGCAAACAGCAGTTTGGGCTATAAAGGAGTGCATTCTGTTTTTTCAACACAAGTTTCCCATTTCATGCCCATTCCGTTCTCTGTTACAGAATTATTCCCACAGCCACAGAGATCTACCACATCTAAAAGCACAGCGTGCAATCAAATTAATTTTTGAATGTGGAGGAAATCAGGGGACTCTTCACTGCAAATTTCAGAGCCGAGCTCGGTTCTGAGGTGCATAATAAGATTCACAGCACTCCTCTAACAGCTCAGATCAAACATTTACTGCAGATGCTCTGGAGGCCACCAAGAGACCCAACTGCAGCAGCTCCACGTGCACCTGCACTCCCTCCCTCCAACACCTTTCCATTCCACTGCTGCTGGAGAAAATGACCTCGTTTATTTGAAATATGTTTATCCCACCTTGCTGCAGGCCAGCTCTCTTCAGGATTTCCTTTCTCCTCGTGGCACCTTGGCTGAGTTTTAGAGGTGACCTCTCCCAGCTCCCCTCTCTGGGTGCTGTCCAGGAGCTCAGCACATCTCTCCTGTGCCAGCAGTACAGATGTCATCTGCCAGTGGAACACCTTGTGCCAGCCCCTCCTGCTGTTTGCAGATGTTCTCTAAGTGCTCCCCAGTGATGAGAACCTGGAAAAATGCAGCAGCAACATCTCGGGATAACGGGTGGCTGCAGTTTGCAAACTGCCATCCAGGGTGGATAATGGACTTGGCAAAGCACGAGCTGGAAGGGAGCAGAGTCTTCACACAAAACAGATTGGAGGCCACTCAACCATCCAAAAAATGCTGGCATGGGCATCCAACCTCCTCTGCAGCCAGACAACCCTGGGGGAGCATCACATGGGCACCCTGAAGGACAAGTTCACAACTTCAAGTGAGAGCAGCTCCAGATTTTAAGTTTTTAACAGCAGTTCATGGCTTAGTGCAGAGCTGGGATGAAGCCCAGGACTCAGCTCCCCCAGGGGAGCAGCACAGCCTGGCACAGCCCCCAACAGGGCTGGGGATCCAACTCCAGCTGCACTTCACTGAGTGCATCTCCATCCTGTCTGTCCCACTGACACCATCACAGCCTGATCAGGATTTCACAGGAGAAACTTCACAGGAGAAATCCTGCATCACCTCTGCTGCTCCACTCCAGCTGCAGGGCCTCCACTGCTCAGAGTGTTCTGTGCTAACTTAGAAATGTGGAATCACACACTGGATTGGGTGGGAAGGGGCCTTAAATCCCACCCAGTGCCATCCTTGCCATGGCAGGGACACCTTCCACTGTCCCAGGCTGCTCCAACCTGGCCTTGGACACTGCCGGGGATCCAGGGCCTCCCCACCCTCCCAGGGAAGAAATTCTTTCCAACATCACATCTAAATCTACCCTCCTTCAGCTTAAAGCCATCATTTGTTACTTTATAAGGAGCTTTTTCTCTTCAAACACCTCCTTTCCATTCTGCCTCACTGCATGGAGTCAGAGAGCTGTGATCACCCCGGAACAGCCATTCCTCTGCCTTGCTCCAGCCTCTCTTGCAGAGCAATTTTTTATCTCCATTATTTAGCACTTACAGCGTCACATATTGTTTTCCAACACAGAAGAGGAAGAAAACCAGTGAAACAGGAAAAGAGAGGAGAAAAGACAATTCCAGGTCTGGGTTATTACATGCCAAATTTCTACCCAGAATAAATTTTCACAATGGATCACATTGCAAATGCTGACAGACTCTTAATTGGAGCTCCACAGAGCTCACGCACAGCTACAGAGCAACCATTTGGAAATGTCTTGTTTAAAATACATCGAGGTTATTCAAAGCAGATATTGATATTCTCGTGTAGTACGAGATGCCAACAACGCCTCGCAGGCATCTCGGAGCAGCAGAATCCTTTCCAGCAGCAGGTGGGATGAAATGCTGACAAATGGGGTGGAAGCAGCACGCAGGAATAAACTCTATAATATCCTATTTGTTTCCCCAGCCTGGCTGCTGGTGGTGTTATTTTTCAGGAGCTGGCAGCCGAGAGCAGCCGGAGCGCAGCCCCATTCCCCCGCAGCTCCGTCCCGCGGGAGCTCGGCAGCGATTTGGGCTCTCCCCAGGAAAGCACAAAGTGTCCCTGGGGACGCAGCGCTGCCTGGGGCAATAACTGCTGATGAACAGAGCTCTGCTCTTCCTCCAGAGCAGGTTTGCGGAGAGTTTTATTAACAACAGCACCGCTGCCATCCCCGGGAGGGAAAATCTGCCGGCTCCCACCCCGCGCTGTCCCGCTGCTCCCGTGCGTGCTGGCACTCGAGGGACAAACAGCTCCTGACGTGCCCAGCCTCACAGGGCAGCAAAATTCCTCCTCTGGGGACGGATTCACACTCTATCAGGTGTACTTACATCTAGGAAGAGCCAAGATGTAAAAGCCTTACTAAAGCAGAATGAAGTAGCAAAGGGGAAAAAGATTAAAAAAAAAAAATCGACACCAGGTTTTTCAAAGCCTGTAAATGACAAAAAAAAATAGTTATTTTGTTCTACAAATCTTGTTTGGGATCCATGCAGGGAGGATTTAGAACACCTAAAGAGAATCTCTTGAAGAGAAGCAGCTCTTTGCAGAGCTCTGATTCTGCCCAGTTCAGGCTCAGTGGGAGCCCTGCCAGTTCCTCGGCTTGGCCGGATTTTGGCCGGGCACCACGGCAGGTCTGCTCATCATTTATCATTACGTTGTCTCAGCTCGTGTTGCCTTAGCCATGAAATGAGACAATAAATATTTGCCTCCCTCCCACAGCTGGGGGGAGGTGTGATAAGCTGAAGGCTGCTCGCTGTCTGTGGGAACGCCAAGGGTGGAATTGCCTCGGAGGGGAGGAGCAGCACAGCAGGGAATGAATGCAGAGCTTGGGCAAACTGTGCTCCAAATGACCTCGGAGAGGTTCCCTAATCCACGGTGTCAAATCACGGAAAAGGGGTTCCGTGCTGTCCTCACACAGAGGAGACAAAGGTGAATTTACCACGGCATAGACACAAAAAGAGCCAAGGGCACATTGCCCTGAGTGCCAAACGCCCTTGAATGGAAGGTCAGCTCTATTTTGGGATTTCTTTTTAATTCAGAAATCACAGCATCCCAGAGTTATTGAGGTTGGAAAAGCCCTCTGAGATCATCAAATCCAAGCTGGGCCTGATCCCACCTTGTCCCCAGCCCACAGCACTGAGTGCCACATCCAGGAATTCCTTGGACACCTCCAAGGATGGGGATCCAAACCTCCCTGGGCAGTTCCAAGGCCTGACTACCCTTTACATGAAGAAATTCCTGCTGATGTCCAGCCTGACCCTCCCCTGACACAGCTGAAGCCTTTTCCCCTTGCTCCTGGTGGCAGGAATGCTGCTCCCTGCCAACACAGGAAGGTGAAGTCAGACCAGAATCCGTTTAAACAGCATTCTGCCTTTTTTAGTAAAATATTTTCCATTTTTTCTCTAACCTGTCCATCTAAGCCTTCTTGGCACTCCATTTCTCCACTGCAGCACTTCGTCACAAATGCTGTCCGTGGAGAGAAAGCTGGATTTGCTCAGTCTGAGCTAACAAACAGCATTTGTCACAGATCCCAGGGGGAATGTTTCTCCTCCCAGGTTTGGGAGGGATGGGAGGGACAGGACACAATGGATATTGAACATCCTCACTCTTTCTGGACATACAACCAAATAAATTAAGCTGAGCAGAAAATGAAGCATTTTTTTGGTGAATTTCCAGAAGGGGGTTATGAATAATGCTCTTTGAATTCCAGGATGAAAAGTGACTGAGCACAGGAATCAGGATTCTTCTGTCAAGCTCATTCTTTCAGGAAAGGAAGCAGAGAACATCCATCCTCTCTGTGCTGGGTGCACTGAAAAGCTCATCTTTAGGGAAAACATGGGTACATTTTCACCTTGCTAGAGAAATACCAAAGAGAGAATACCCTCAGTGTCCTCCTCAAAAACCCGCGGGCTGCCACAGCTGAGAAAATCTGCCAGGTACCCACAGGCTCTGTCCTCCTGGACCCACTTCACTCTGAAGTGTTTCTCCATCATTTCCACTGCAATTAAATTGAGATTCACAGCTCAAATATCCAGAAAAGCCATTTCAAAAGTGATTTAAACTCAGGTTTAAGCTCAAACATTCCAAACATCCCCAAACCCAAATTGTATTTAGTGTGACACAGTCTAACCAACACAAAATCCAGGATAATGCAGTAAAATCCATTGAATGGACTGAGATTCTCAGTTTGTGGGCTGAAGGGTTAAAACATCTTCAGCCTTTGCTTTAGTCAAGCACAGAATTTCAATGCTGCCTCAGAGCAAACATCACTTACCTTGTCTTTTACTATTGCAGTTTTAAGTCTCCCTACAATCATTTGATTACACTACAAGATGTGCATTTAATGCTCAGTATTACCTGTGGGTTCCTGAAACAAAATCACATTTTATGCGTTTTTACATCTATAAATTGCTGGGTTTTGTTGCTGTGGTAGAAATCCTGCTCGCTCAGAAGCAGTTTGCCTTTGAGGGGAGCAAGGACAGATTATTCCCCAATGCTGCTGTGCCCTTGCACAAAATTCAGCTCAAAAGTTGCCCAAACATTTGGGGTCAACTTCAGAGAAGTGTTTTCTACTTTGCAGGATAATAGAGTCCTCAACAGTAACAACCATGGGACTAAGTGACAAATACAACTTAATCAAGGGAAAATCTATTTCAAACAGAAGGCAAATTGCCTCAGGCCTTGGTAATTATCTCTCCGGGATTAATAATCAACTCTAATTTAATAATTGGCTTAATATTTCCTTTTTGAAGTTTTCAATAATTAACCTGCAGTCTCTCAAAAATAAGATTCCCAGGCACTTCACAGAGCTGTGTTATTTAATGAAAACAAAGTTCGATAAGCTGTCACTGGATTAAAAATCAAAGGGTAATTTATAATCCTTAGAAGGCTTTTACAACAGCCAAATTTGTAGGGAACAGGTACCTGGAGTGCTGTCACTCCATGTGTGGGACTAGCATGAGGAGGTGCTGGAGTGCCCAAGGCCAGCCTTTAAAAGGAAGAGTGATGAACCTCTAAGAAAAGCTGAATATATAAAATATTTTCATAGCAGAGCAATGCAGGGGCTGCCAAAGGTTAGGAAATAATCAGATGATGCTGGAAAAGTGCTGGCCCTTTCTGCAGGGGGGTCTGGCCATTTTAAATACATTTGTGGCTGAACTGCTGAAGGTCATCCCTGGATATTTCAATATTTTATTTTCTTATAAAGGCATTTCAAGCCACACAATATCTTTTATGTGGAGCAAAATTTGATAAAGATCCTTAGCTCAAGGCACAGCCTGAGAGGCAGTTGGGGCACAGACCCTCAGCGTGTGGGGACTGATTTACTGGGGCTGGGGGCTTCTCCAGCATTTTCTAGACCTGCCTGATGGTTCCTGGCCCTTGTGGAGGTGCCCATCTGAGGGGCCTTTAGTTCCACACCTTTGACACCTGCTGGTGCTCACTAGAAAATCTCATTCTGAAAGCAAATCCCAACGCAGAACTCCACCGTGGCTTTTCTGGTGAGCCCTAATTCTGCTGAGAAATGGATTTTCCTTCCCCAGAACACCAATCCCTCTCCCCCAGCATGACATGGAGTGCTCTGATGTCACCTTCCAGTCCCAGAGCAGGGAGAGGTGCCACACTGGGAGCTGGAGCTCAGCACCCCCGGGTGTGGCACAGGCACACAGCACAGGCAGGGGCTGTCCATTTACAATAAATGTGCCTCTCTCACACTGCCATCAAGTAATTGCAAATCTGAAAAGCTGAGGCAGAAATAACAGGCTGAAATAACGGCGAGATCTCTGACCAAAGTCACCCACAGGACTGAATTATTCCCTCCTTCAGCTTTGTGAAATCAGCCCAGATGAGGCATTTCGTGTGAGACTGGCTGGATCCTGTTAACTTGGTGCCATGGCTTGTTTCAGGGAACTTGGGTCTCAAGTCAGCCTAAATTTGGAACTTTGGCAGTACCTCCAAAATTGAAATGCACTGGGCAGAGAAAGCCTGTTCATTTATCTTCTAATATCGTTATGAATCCAGAAATCAGTTACCACCAATTTTATAAATAGAGAAGAATAACAAAAGCAATTTAAAAATCAGTCTCCTAGCCTCTTGGGATTTCTAGGTGTCTTTTAAACCCATTTTCTTTTGATAATCTCCTTTCACCAAAACACAGCACTTCCTTTGAAGGGAGCAGAGCAAGAGCTGTTCTCTCACTGCTCCAAAGTCACCTTGCTCCTTCCTTTTGCCTGTTTAGTACTTGATTACTCTTCTTACTCAAAGTTTCCTACTTTGTTACTGCCTGATGTTAAACAGAGCTAATCCAGAGCTGGGAAATCAGATTCAGTTGATGTGGGGGCTGCTGCAGCAATTCCTTAAAAACCACTCCCACCCCAGTGACCACCTCACCTGGTCCCACACCAAAACCTCTCTCCAGAAGCCACCTCTGTCCTCACCACCACCACAGGACACCACAGACCTGCTCCCTGGAGTATTTCCCAGCACATCCTTTTTTTATTTCCCTTTTCCAGCCAATTTGCTTTCTTCCAGTGCTCAAGTTTCCTTTTCCTCCTATTTAAGGATGGAGAGCACAGCTTGTAACCTCCCCCAGCTGCTCCTTTGAACCTCCCAGCCCCACACACAGCTCTGCCCCCATTTCCCTGGCTGTGACTCACCAGCCTCTCCCTGGGTTTCTCCCAGGTCACCTCCACTCTGATTTAGGAGAGACAAGAGCAGAGAACAAATCCATTGCCCGGGTTAATGGAAGTGTTTTTGGGAGAAGGACACATGAGCAGCTCATAAACCTGCCAGGGCACCCTGAAGGAGAATTCCTGCTGGGGTGGTCCTGGGGGCTGGATAAACCTCAGACCCACCTGAGGAAAGGTTTGCTTTGGTCTTTCATGGAGCCACAATTTCCTCTGCAGCTGTGGGGTTTAAATTCCCAGTTCTATTCATCCCTACAGCAGAAACCAGCCCAGTTTTTCCCAGTGTGTACATCCCAGCACACAAGAATCCAGGAAAGGCAAGATTTCAACCCATTACAAATCCAAGTAACTCCTGTGTCCATCAGTCATTCCTTAATCTGCTTTGGACTCCACTTCCCTTTCGAGCTGTCCCTATCACTCAGTGCTTTGCCCAAACAGAGCTAGGATTTCAGGATTCCTTTCACTTTGGAAGGAAAATTTCAGAATTTTCACTCACAGAAATAAGTTCTTTTTCCTTTCTTTTTTTACCTGTTTATGTTAATTTCCCCCTTCACATGTATTTGCAGCCTCTGAAGGGAAAAAGTGCACAGAAAAAAAAAGGTGAAAATGTTTTTAAGACCTCTAGCAGTCAATAAAGGCAAGGCTCCAGAAGGCAGAGTGTGCCCCCCTGCACTGCCTGTCCTGGAAATATTGATAGTGTTGTGGGAGAGCTTTTTTCCTTCCTGTTGCCTTTTGAAAATACTGATAATATGAATGTTCCCATTAGCAAGAAATATGTCACGTCAAAATTAATGGCATCCAGCCAATAACAATGCAGCTCTGGCTGTCAAGTTAACTCAATTCCAGGGCAGCAGAGCAATTCTGCCATCCAAACCTTCTCCAGAGACAGAGATGGATGCAGGTGATTCTCCCAGGCTGCAGAGCCTTGAGAGTGTGCCCTGGATTCCAGGGATGATCTGGAACCTTCCACAAAGCCCTTTTATTCCAGTGCTGGGCCCTGAGTGTGCCCTGGATCACAGGGGTTAACTGGAACCTTCCACAAAGCCCTTTTATTCCAGTGCTGGGCCCTGAGTGTGCCCTGGATCACAGTGATTAACTGGAACCTTCCACAAAACCCTTTTATTCCAGTGCTGGGCCCTGAGTGTGTCCTGGATCCCAGGGGTTATCTGGAACCTTCCACAAAACCCTTTTATTCCAGTGCTGGGCACTGTCCTGATCCCAAACCTGCAGGGGAAAGAGGGAAATGGGAATGTTGTTACCTCCTCACTGTGTAAAAAGGGTCAGGATCTGCTCTGGGGGTTTGAGCATGTTGCTCTACTCAGTTTTAGGTCCTAAAAGCAGATCAGTGTCCTCCACGTAATATTTGACTCCTTTTTATTGAAATATTCTAAGAACAAGTTAAAGACTTGTTAAGACAACTGAGATAAAAGATTCTTTTGCTTGCCTTTCTCATTCAAAAAGTCGTCTCAAAAGATAAAAATGTGTTAACAGCTTAGCTAAACTGCAGCAAGACCAGGCTGGAGATATCTGCTGCAGCCTCCAAGACTGACATGAAATCTTTATTCTAAAAAAGGTTGTGGACAGATCAATGCTCTGGGGTGATTAAGTGACTAAATCATTTCATATGAGCAGCAGATGTTTCACTGGCAGGCAGTGGACAAAGGGAATCTGAAATGAGGTTTGCAAACTGAGGTGCCCACAATGGCACTGACACAAACCTAAAATATTCTGGGTACAACAAGAAGGTGACATTGTGACAAATCAGCACTGCCAGCAGCTCCTGTGCTATGAAATCCAATATTAATGACCATAAAAACACAGCTATCCATGCTCCAGACACTGGAAATGTTTCCTGAAATTTCCAGCAGTATTTTGAGAAGTGCCCAAGCATTTATCCTGTTGATATGATTAGGTAAACACTTCTGAAAATTGTATTTGGTGCCTTTAAGAACAAGTCTGCTGGAGCTGGTTTGATGAATGCAATAACTTTCAGTTCAATCTAAATCTCCTCCCAGACTAAATTGTTCCTCACCAGGACTAATCTGGTTTAAATATTACAGTTTAAATTCAGAATTTATTCCTGGAAAAAACCCTTCTGTGCTCAGGTTTTCTCTTCTAGCTCCAGCTCTTGTGGCATCCCAGCCTAATTGTGGCCAGAGTTTCCTGCAGATCTCTCATTGCACTGGGAATTCTGGATGATTTTCTCTAAATTCCCATTAGCAATGTCAGGTATGGACTGGGCTGTGTCAGAAAAGATCTTTTCTCAGTTTCACTCGCAGTCACCAACACTGGTTCCCATTCTCCACCCAGACAGAATTCACAACCAAACACAGCAATTAAAATCCCCCAGGGAGGCAGCCTGGCACACCAAATGTGCCTAAAATCACATTTGGCTGAAGATTATTGGAGCTTTGGCTGATTTAAATCAGGACCCCCTGAGTGTGACTCTGGAGGGGATGGAGTGTTGACTCCCCAAAACTGACAGCAAACACAAAATGAGCCACTTCAGGATCCATCACCTCCCAATAAACATCCTCCATCCACCCATGAAGATCACGTTATTAATAAGTAATATAATGAATCAATAAAATGAATCTGAGAGAAATGCCTTCAAAGCCAAGGCTCAGAGCATCTCCTTGATGTTCTGTGAGCCTGCTCCCCCTTGGAGAGCTCCTGCCCCAAGGCTCCCAGGGGGTCACATCCCTCCCCAGGAGCTGAGCACCTCCCTTGCACTTTTCCTTTTCTTCTCTTTTCTCTTTTCTCCCTTTCCTTTCCTTTCCTTTCCTTTCCTTTCCTTTCCTTTCCTTTCCTTTCCTTTCCTTTCCTTTCCTTT
>JBBMKD010000027.1:1104544-1135957 GCA_037834095.1 Argya squamiceps
TTTGGGTCCACCTTGGATGTAGCCCTGGCCAGGCTCTTGTCCTGCCCAAGGTGGATCCTGGAGGCCTTTCAATAAATACCTACTTTATTCTCCAGCTCTGCTCAGTCTCTGATCCAGCTCAGCCTCTGGAGGCATCAGTAGCATTGGGACACACTCTGCACGTGTCCCAGGACACTGAGGTGAGTGGAAAGGAGGGAAAGGATTCACCCAGAGGGATCTGGGCAGCCTGGACTCATTCCTGCTTTGTCTCCTTAGAAACAGCCCAGCAGAGACAATAGAAATGTCCTGGCTGGATTGTCACACACACTGAAGTGCCACAATCCTGCCCATTCCCACTGGGATCACTCCTCCTCCTGCTCTGCTCCTGCTGCTCCTTTGTTGAGTTGTAAGGTAGAAAAAGTGAAGGCCATTCATAATTCAGAGCTGCAGAAACAAAAACATCCTGAGGGCTGCCAAGTCTAGACAGACAACAAACCAAGTTTGGGCAGACCATCTTTTCTCAGGGCTCTTTTTAAGGACTCAAACATCCCACTTTTCCACAAAAATCCTTTTGACCTTAGTTTTGTACATCTTTAGCTCAGTTTCTGGGGATTTTCTTCAACTGTGCCTGTCTCAGGAATGAGACAAGTCCCAGAATTGTGCTGGGGTGGGCCTGGAGAAATTTTAAGTGGAAAAATTCAAGGGGAGAAATGTGGTCAATCTAAGGGGCACCAGGGCTGAACATCCCAAAGGGCACTGGGGACTTCAGACACACCAGTATCAGACCTGACCAGACAGGAAAATCAGCCAGTTATACTCCCCTAGGCCAAAAAAACCCCAAGCACAGGTAAAAAATCACTTTAACCCTCACTGTGGGCACTCACATAGAATTTTAGGATTTGTTTTTTAGAATGCCTTTAGAAACATCTCCAAAAACCTACACTAAAAATGAGCTTTTTACTCCAAGAAAGTTCCCACAGAACAGGGTATTCCTACAACTGTATCAGCTGCAACTTGTGTTTTAAGGCAAAAATATTTTCTGAACAAGAAAATCAAGAGTTTAGTGCAGTCCATAAATGGCTGAAATACAGCAGCTATTACAGGAATGGAAAGAGGACTACAATGCCTACATAAATTGCTAGATCCATTTCTCAGTGAGATACACAAGCTGGTAAAATAAACCATGTATTACAGTAATGGCAGAGCACAGGAGCACCTGGAGAGGTCTCTCTACATAACAAATGCATCTGAACCTGTCTCTGCCACTTCCCAACACACAATTACTGATTTACCGTGGAGTTTTCCAAAGACACCCTCACAAATGGGAGCTGCTGGGGGAGGCTCTGCTGTTCATTCAGGTTTTTATTTGTGCCCAAGAGCAAAGCAAGGCTGGGAAGGGCTCAGCTCCTCCCTCAGAGCCAGGGCTGGCAGCAAACCCGGGCTCCTCTCACCCAGGTAATCATCCTCACCATGGCCAGCCACCAAACGAGCACATTCCCCTCTGATGTGCTGGGCCGTACATTAAATGGACACGTTTCACACGCTGCTCTCTCCTCGGGCTCTTTTCCCCTTACAGGGTTTTGTTTTTTTCCAGACAGCATTAGGCACACGAGATAAAAACGGGATAATTACCACATCAGGCAGTGCTGCCTCTGCAGAAAGCTCCCAGCTGCACAGCAGCTCATCCCTGACTACAAATCCACTTGTGGAGCACTGCCTTTGGGAATTGGCAGCATCCCTCACCCCTGGCTGGGCACACAGAGGTCACCAGCCAGTCTGGCCATAAAGATCTGCCCCTGCACTGCTCCTTGCTTTTTCCAGAGCACTGAAACCTGAACTGGGACCAGGGACCTGCTCCAACTCCCACCTGGAACCCAAAGCAGCTGCATGTCTGGGTGGTTGGTTACAGACCATTTACAGCACAAAATGTGACTGGAAGGGGACTGAGGGCACGGCTGGGGCAGCCTGCCAGGGCCAGCCCCTCATCCTGCGTGGTCAGAACCCCTTGGGCAGCCCTGAGAGGAACCAGGAGCTGGGCAAGGGCCAGCCCCTCATCCTGCATGGTCAGAACCCCTTGGGCAGCCCTGGGGGGGACCAGGAGCTGTGCAAGGGCCAGCCCCTCATCCTGCGTGGTCAGACCCCCTTGGACAGCCCTGGGAGGGACCAGGAGCTGGGCAAGGGCCAGCCCCTCATCCTGCATGCTCAGAACCCTTTGGGCAGCCCTGGAAAGGACCAGGAGCTGGGCAAGGGGCTGGGCTTGAAGACACCACGACCTTTTATCTAATCCAGCAGCCCCAGAGCTGAGGTGAGCCCTGGGTCAGGGACCTGGCACCACTCTGGAGGTGGTTCAGTGGGGAGTGACCCCCCCCCAGCCCTGCAGCAGCAGCTCCTCACTCCCAAATCCTGCTACAGCACCCCCAAATCCTACCACAGCTCTCCCAAATCCTGCCACAGCCCTCCCAATTCCTGCCACAGCACCCCAAAATCCTGCCACAGCACCCCCAAATCCTGCCACAGCACCCCACATCCTGCCACAGCACCCTCAAATCCTGCCATCCAGGATTGTCCGTGGCAGGGGAACAGGACCAGCCCTGAGTGTGTGAGCACAGATCCAGGTCTACCCACAAACCAGAGCTGGAAACATCAATGTTGGACTGACCCTGGGTGCACAGCAGGACCAAAGTTTCCCTCTAAACTCTGCCCATCCTGCAGGATCCAGCTCGGTTTAATTGTCCCCAGGTCCCTGAGGGTTTGGCAGGAACGAGGCTGGTTCTTGTTTCATCCAAGTTGATTTACACCTTGCAAAGATGTGGGGAGAACTGCAAATTAACAAGGTACAGGCTGTTCCAATCTGCAGGAATACACAGAAAGGTGAATTCATGGGGGTTTCCTTTTGCTCTGTTAAAAATGAATGGGAAAACCATCAACAGTTCCATTTGAATACAATATTTTTTAAATTTAAACGTTGTTTTCTCTCTAGCCCCAAGAGCCTGCTGTTCTACAGGATATTTTTACAGCTCCAAACTATTTCTGCAGAAATGGTCTGCATTTCCTGGCAGTGAGGAGACACTGAACAGAAAGGCAGCAGCAAAGAGGCTTTGCTGGTTCTGGCAGAGCCACCAGCAACCCTGGGCAGACCTGCTCACATCAGCTGCTGAATTGTGTCCCCAGGGGTCACCCAGGGCTCAGCACACCCCTCAGCACAGAGTCACCCCAGCTTTGCCCTCTCTCACCTGTGCCAGGGGGCAGGAGCTGGCCTGGCTGGAGGAAAACAAAGAAAACTGAGTCTCCCCAGGGCACAAATTGGGGTAAATAACCACACACAGTCCTTGGGTTTTGTCCTTTTTTCAGTCAGTTTTGCTGCTGTTCAGGATGTTCCAATGAGTCAGAAGTGGCTGAAAGCACAGGAAAATGGAGCTGGAGCCTGCCATGAGAGCAGAGTGCCAAATCCCTGCCTGTCAGGAGCCAGTGGTGGGCTGGGAGCCATCCCTGCCCAGGCTCCAGCAGGGAAGGGATCCCTGGGACAGGGCTCTGTCCTGCTCCCCAGGAGAGGTGGAAAGGTGCAGCAGTCCCTGGAGTGCAGCAGAGGGGCAGAACCACCTCCCTCAATCTATGTAAATATAAAAAAATTGAGATATTTATAAACATTTATTTTTGAATGTTTCATGAAGCCATTTGGATATTTATATTCATGCCATGGAGATGCCACAGGACACACATTTAACCTCAGGTCTGAGGTGTTCCATGCCTTCCTTCCACAGCCTGACCCTGCAGGTACAGGGAGAGGCCAAGCCCAGCTCCACAAAACCCTACACTTCATCTTCTGGACCAGGTGCTCCTAAATGTGCAGGAAAAGAGGGAAGATAAAAAAAAAAAAGTGACCTGAGGGGGCACTTCAGACAGTGACAAGGAAGCCCAAGTTCCATAACCATTTGTTTCCAAGACAAAAACTGAAGTAGGAGAGGAAGAAAGCAGCAAATGGGCTTCTTAAAATATAAACTTCTTAAAATAAAATATAATCCTGTCAACTGTTGTCTCAGTGTGAGCTCAACTGCTATGCTAAAGCTGCAAGGTATATTAAGAGTTGAAGAACCCATAAAGTCGCCCATAACTCTCTTTAATTTATGGCTGCCTGACAGTTTCCTTCTCCTGAGCCATTTAGTTGATGTATACCTGACGTCACCTCCAGTGCACATTGAAATAGAAATACAATGGCATGGGATAAACAAGTTGGCTTGGGAGACTCTCCAAAGCTGGCCTGGAAAACCACACCTGGCTGAGGAACTTTCTCACTCCTCCCCATCCACACATGGCCCTTCCCACACGCAGAGCCTGGGCCAAAATGCAAATTCTGACTCTCCCCTCCTTTCACCCTCTTCAACGGCACCAGAAATTCTAAATATATGTTTGTTTGTTTCCCAAGCCAGGGAAGATGCAAGAGATTTTCACCAAGGTTCTTTCTGAAAGCTTTGAAAAACAAATGTGCTGGGAAAAGGGAACCTTCTCCCCATGAAGGGCCCTTTGCCTCAGCCCAGCAGAGCACTGAAGCACACAGATAATTTCCAGCACACAAATAACGTCACTGTAAACAGAACTAAAAAGCAGTTTTATAAGATCAAGGCTGGAATATCCACAACCTCTCCTCATGAAGCCTCAGAAATACAAGGGAGCCTATTAAAGCAGCTTGCTAATAGAACATCTCCCTGAAGAGCTGCTCCTGACCCTTCTCCTCCTGCAGAACAAATGTTTATCCAAATATTCAACAATTAGTCCTGGCGAGGGGGAAAACCTCAGTCACATCACACTGCAGAGATAAAGCCCTGCTGGTAATGAGCTGCTACTCAACACTTCTGTGATGTTCTGCCTTGTAATTACCCTGTCCAAGGTTCCTCGGCTCCCAGCTCCAGCCCAGAGTGCAGGTTGGATTTATTTGGGCAGAATTCCTGCTCCTCCTCACCCTGAGAAGGATCCACCCATAAACCAGCCCGTGGCCAGGCAGGAGCAATGACAAAGGCAATTCCTAACGCTGCCACTGCAAAATCCTCCTCACCAAGAGCACAGTAGCCCATTATGAGCCTGTCAGGAATCCCTGATTTAAAGGCCATAAAAGCCTGGATTTTGCTATACTATAAGGAGTTTCGAGGCTGTAGGATGAAATTGCTTAAGGATGAGAACTCTCCAGTCCTACCTGCTGCTCCTGGCACGTGGCTCCAGGTGTTGGGGTACACAGGACAGATTTAATTAGCAGAGCCAGCTTGATAACCGAGATGCCTTGGCAAGAACAAGCAGAGCTTTGAAGATTATGAGAAGATTGGCTCAAATCTGGCTCGACAGGAAAAGAAGATTGAATCAGACTGCTGAAAGCAAGAGATGCTGTGAAATGTGTATGTTTGTCTGTGTGACGTTTAACCTCATCATTGTAGTAAAAATATAGAATAGTATATAAGTACAGTGTATACTTATATATAATAAGTATATAGTTGTAGTATATACTTATTATATATACAGTATATATATAATAGTATATAAGTATAAAAATTGAATAGTGTATAAGAATAGTAGAAAAAATAGAATAGTTTATAAGTATAGCATATATTTATATATAGTATATACTTACATAAATATGTACTTATAGTATATACTTATTATATATATATAATATGTAAAATAGTATATAATATAAAAATAGAATAGTATATAACTATAGTATATATAATTACTTATATATAGAATATACATATATAATAAGTATATGCTTATGATATATACTTATTTTATATATATATAATATTATATGAGTATAGAAATAGAATAGTATATAAGAATAGTAGAAAAAATAGAATAGTATATTAGTATAGCATATACTTATATATAATAAGTACATACTTATAGTGTATACTTATTACATATATGGTATATATATAATAGTATAAAAGTATAAAAATAAAATAGTATATAAGCCTGCCTAGGATAGTATATAAGCACTTGGAACTCACAGTAAAAATGAATTCTGATCAGCCAATCAGTCTTCCCATGTCTCTATCAGTCATCAATATCCCAGGGCTGTGCAGCCCCAGATGAGGGAATGATGTGCAGGGCTCCTTGAGGGAACAGGAGCAGCTTTGGGTCACACCTGGGGACCACTGGCCCAGCCCAGGGGCAGGAGAAAGGCACAGCCACACACCCTGAGAGAGAGCACATGCTGCTGCACCAGGGACAGGGGCTGCACCCTGTCTGCTCGAGATTTGGGGATGTTTAGGGGAAAAAAAATCACCTAAAATCGGTGCAGTGCTTTACTGTTGCCTGAAGGAAATCACTAATGGAAGGGAGTGCTGGAAAAGGTTTGGAATCACAGAATGACCTGAGCTGGAAGGGACCCACAGGGATCATCCAGTCCAACCCTGGCCCTGCACAGGCACCCCAACAATCCCAACTGTCCAAAGGCTCCTGGAGCTCTGGCAGCCTCGGGGTTGTGCCCATTCCCTGGGCAGTGCCAGCACCCTCTGAATTCCACCTCAGGAATGTGGCTCAGACCACAACAATCTCTGAAGACCCAGAGACACAAAGAGGAGCTGAAATCCTTCATTTCAAAGCATCTCTCACTCAGACCCTCCTCCTGCCAGCACTCTCCCTCTAGCACAAGGCAATGTACTCCAAGAAGCTCCTCAAGGCAGACAACAGATTTCCTGTAAATTCTGAAAATGGGATTAAAAGTGCCTGTCCCTTGTCATGGGCAGTTTTTCCCACTGAGCTGTTTGTAGCAGATTTTGCAATACTGTTTTCCCATAATGTGCAGGCATCTGCATCCTGTTCTCACTTTAAAATCCAACAGCAGAACTCTCATTTTCCATGTGGCAAGAGAATGACTGCCCAGCTCCTCTTCCAGGAGAGTAGAAATGTCTGGGAGGGAAAGAATCTCACCAATTTGGACTGTGCTGCTTCCACCAGGGAAGAAAAGGGTTATTTCCCTTCTGTCAAAACAACCTGTCCTGAAATGTGCTTCAATTTTCTCAGAAAATGGACCAGAAGGGAACAGCAACAACAAAAAAACCATATCAGAAAGACTGCTGAAAAGAGAAAATGTTCTCTGCTGAAGAATGCTAATATAAGGCAGAAATATTGGGAACTGTTTCAGGGAAAGGAGAGGCCTTGGAGCTGCCTGGTGCAGGTACAGCCTTGGAGGACTTTGAATCATAGGACAGAATCTTCAATCCCATCCAGTGCCATGGCAGGGACACCTTCCACTGTCCCAGGCTGCTCCAACCTGGCCTGGGACATTCCAGGGATCCAGGGGCAGCCACAGCTGCTCTGGGCACCCTGTGCCAGGGCCTCACGTAACACAAAACACTCTGAGCAGATCAGTCACTCCTCTGAACCCGAGTTTCCTTGTAGGAAACAACCAAAATTGTTACTGGAACCAAGGCTGGTGGATGGGAACATTCCTGGCTCCTGTTTGCTCAGCAGTGCTGGTCCTGGTGGGTTCCTGTGGGTGACACCCAGGTCCCTGTGCCAGCTGTGCTGGCAAATCCTGGCTATTGCACCTTGAATTTTCACATCAGCAAGGTCAAAGCCAGAGGTGCCACACTCCTGTGACAGCTCAAAGCACCAAGGATAAGTGTCAGGGATTTGTGGATTTGTGGGGAGCACTCCAGCCTTGCAGGACAGAGGAGCTGTGACCCCCAAGGATCTCCCAGGACAGCCAGGAAAGGCTGTGAAAGATCCTCCCAGGTACAAACATGCTCTGCTTGTGTTTTCAGCTGGGGCTTTTTTAAAAATTCATGAGGCCTTGAACACTGCAAAGATCCAGCCAGTGTTGAGCTATTAAAAAAATAACAGTACATAAAGTACTTGGGTTTTTTTTCTTCTCCATAAAAAAACAGTACAGTCAAGTGGAAAAAACCTGGGATATGAGCTGCTGCCTTGTAAAGGTTCCTGCAGAGCATGAACCACCCCTGCTCTTTTCCCTCCATCCATGTCCTGGGCTCTTCCATGGCCCTGGACCTTGACCTGCCCTTTGGGAGTTGGGAGTTTGTTCCCAGGGAACACCCAGAGACTGGAACCAGGCACTGAGACAAACAGATTTAAAATCCCATTAAGCTGTGAGTCAGCAGAGACAAATCAAACTATTTAAACAAATATTTCTGCTTGGGAAGGCAGAGTGGTGGCATCCAAGGCTGGGCAGGAGGGGACAGCCCCCCCTGAAGCTCTGCTGATGTGGAAACTCCGGAGTTTCACCATGTTTTGAGTTACTGAGCAAATTTCCTGCAAAAGGCAGAAGAGTGGGGGATTTTCATAAATGTAAATAGGAACTCACCACGTTTGGGACACTGTTTGGTTTGCCAGGTGTCCATCAGCACCCTGCTGGAAGCAGAGGACTTCCTGCCCCCTTTTCCCCCCATCCCAGTGCCCAGCTGGGCACAGCCTTGCAATGCACTGGGAGGAACAATTCCCAGAGGGGGAGTGAAAAAGGCTTGTTCTGTGTGAGGCAGCAGCAGCTCCTGCTCACCACAGCTCAGCTGGAGCTGGAGCTTTGCACATTTTATGGGCAGGACAGTCCCACTGTTCTTTGTGTGCTTGGTGGATATTTCCCTGAAAGCAATCCACTGAAAATAATCAAAAATAAAATAAAATAAAATCATCAACAGGGAACTGAGCAAACCAAGGAGAGCAGAGCTGGAAAAGCTGAACAGCACTGCTGCAATGCTCTCTGCTGGAAGGAGAGGAGAAATCCTGGAGACACCAGGGAAGGTGATGCCCGTGGAGCAGCTCCTGCTGATCGGAGCAACAGGCAGCACCCTGACCCTGCTGGCTGGACAAAACTCCTCCATCCCTCCAGCTCCACGTGCTCCTGCCTAAAGCACTCACCTAAACCTGCAGCAGGACACACCTGAACCCACACACAGAGGGGCAGGGGCTGAGAAAACATCTCCTGAGTGATAAAAACCAAGAAAGAGCTGCAAAAGGACAAAAAAATCTTCATCCCCTCTATATTTCGGCGTCCTCCTCTCTCCAGGAGCTTTAAAAGCCGTTTTTTCCCGCTAGGACCAGGGACAGCTCCGGGAGCCCACACGCGGTTCTGGGGGATTTCAGGATTTCAGCAGCTCTCTGGAATTTAAGGAGCATCTCCAGCTTCCCGGCAGTGGCTCAGAGGAAATTCCCAGGAAACTCCACTCCCCAGAAGTTTCCCCAGGGGTCGAAGTGAGGATTTTCTCCCGGCTTTGCAGCAGAGTCACCTCTGGGTGTCTTTGCAGGAGAGTCAGGCAGGCACGGAGGGAAAGTGGGACAGCTCCAACATCCCGGAATTGCTGCTGGAAATGGGGATGATGAGCGTGACCAAAGCACTGGAACAGCCATTAATAAATAATAGTGATGATAATGGGGGAATAATAACTTATTAACAGCCAGGAATAAAGAAAATTTCCATGCTCTAGGGTGCTGCTCGATATGAGGAGCCACTCCAGACATCAGCTCATTAACAAATTGTCTCAGTTGCTCCCTGAAATGATTTGCAGGACGTGTTTTGGGTTTGAAAATGCTGCACTCTGGGTGATGACAATCACAAACTTCAGTTATATCTGCAGGAGAAATGAGCAAGTTTAAAATAAAAGAGAAAAAGGCTTTCAGGGGCCATCACATCAATAAATTAATCCAGCAGAGGGGATTTTTGGAGGGGCTCCCCACTGCCCACAGCAAGGGCACAACGTCCTTTCACTCCACAGAGGGGACACTTCTGAAGGGACATCTCAATAAATCATAAATAAGCAGTAACATGGGAATAAATGCAAGAAATGTCTCAAATCTCCACAAGTAAGGAGCTCTGGTTCTTGAATAAATTGCTCCTTGAGCACTATGGCTAATTATTATTTTGCCAAACTTGGGAATTTTCAACCTTCCCATAAAAAATACATTTTTACCTGATATATCCATACTATTTATATTACTTTGACACTTGCTATAAAAATCAACCCTTTTGGTGACTGGCCATGCTTATTTGCTGCTTAATAAATAGCATTTATATTTGTCACTATTCGTCCTCTAAATATTAAATCACAGACTGATTTTGTTAAATATACAGTGTGATGAAAAATTATATGCGATGCTTAATCAGATCAAAATAAATCCAAGCTAGCACTGACATCTCCACGAGATAGAAGCGTTCTTTTATTTTTATTTTCCAGTTCATTTGAGCTCTATTTATGTCTGTGGAGTAAATACCAGTAAAATTAGGCACTATTTATAATTTCAAATTATAGCTGTGCCTATACAGCAGGATAATATTTGTGTTCCCAACAGCTGCTGGGAAGGAGGGGAAAACTGCAAGGATGAGGTTTGCTTTGCCCTTATTTCCATGTCAAACAACCCCATAACCCCAGATCCTACAGGATGTGACATTCTCGAGGAAGAAAAACCAAATTATTCTAAAAATCTCCACTTATCCAAACTCCCAAATAGGAACTTTTTATTCAACCCCTGGCTCAAGTTGCTTTGAGCCCATTTCTGGAGTTACTTCCAACTGGAAATGAGCTTTAGGAAGGGTTTTCAGGCGAGTGTTTCCCAAAGTAATCCTCTCTGGACACTCGAAAAGATTGAAGGATCTAATATGGCTCTCCCCTCTGCAGCTCCAATTGTGTATCTATTAACAGGACATAATAAATCATCAACGTCTGCCACAGCCAGAGACAACGGCATGAGCTGGAAAGTGAGGATTAAATAAAGTTTAATAAAAAAGTATTATGAAGCAGTGATAAATGGGAACCAATACTTACTGTGTAATTCTACCATATTTCTTTGACATGAAATATCCCAAAATGCCCAAGTTACTTCTGATATTATCTGGTTTTCAGTTCAGAAAGCATTTCAGGCAGAGGCAGAGACTCTTACTGGGGATCCCAGTAAATGCTGGCTATTAAATAACTGGGAAGGGACAGGAATGGCTGCAGCAGCCTTTGGAGAAATTCTATTTACAGCAAGAGGGAGCAAAGCAGAGGATGGATTCTCTGGCAATAAAACTGCCAGGAAAGGGGAGCCCAGCCAAGGGGAAGGTACCTGGGGGAACCCTGCTCACTCACGGGAGGCCTTCAGATCAACACCCTCCCATGGGCACGTCCAGGGCTCTCCTCAGCTCCTCTCCCAAGGCTCTGCCCCCAGGAAAAGCAGAAGGATCTGTTTAAAATCTTAAATCTGGAATTTGACACAGCTGACATTCCTCTTTCTCCATCATCTCCAGTCTAGTGAGGGAAAACACAATATATTCAACACAATACATTAAAATTCAAACACAAATGAATATTTTGGGCAATTCTTGTTCAGCTCAAAGGTCTTTCCTAACATAAATTATTTCAAGGTCCCATACACGGAGCTCCCACTGGAAAACCAGCAGCTCTTAATTTAGAGATGATAAACAGACAGGAGGAATCTGTTAATTTAGAGGAGATAAACAGACGGGAGAAGTCCATAAAACTGCTGCTGTCACCTCCCAGTTTTCCAGCTCCATCATGCTGGAAAAGCAATGGCAATAACCTGGGTTTATTCCCTGCACATGGACGTGGCAGACTGTGGGCAGGAGTGGAAGTGAGAAGCTTTTGAGGAGTGTTTTGTTGGGATGGATGGCTCGTGCTTAAAGCTTAATAGAGCTCAGGCAATTTCACCTCGCTGCCCGTCCAGATGAGGAAGAGCTCATAAATGGTTGAACTCTGAGACAAAATGAGACCTTTCCCTCCATCCAGGGAGATTGCTGCACCTGGAGTGCGGGAGCCAGGGACATTTCCTCTTTGTGAGGAGCCATTCCCGGTGATCAGCGCCGCATTCCGGAGAAAAATGCCGGCAATTTCCACGGCCGGAATGCACCAAGTGATTCTGCCAACTCAGATCCTCCTTTGTTAAACATTCCATTGCTCCTGCTGTTGGTGGAGTAGCGAGAGCCAGACCTGCTGCTCACTGGAACTGTGACTGCCTGGATTCAGGTGAGATTTCCCCCTGGGAATGACCCAGGTGAGTGCAGACCCCCAAGCAGCACCACAATTCCTTCTCCCTGCTCCAATCCCAGGGAGAAGAGCCCATTCCCAGGAGCCAAAACTCAGCCACATTCCCTCTCCAGCTCTGCTGCTCCCAGAACTGTGACTGCCTGGATTCAGGTGAGATTTCCCTTTGGGAATGACCCAGGTGAGTGCAGACCCCCAGCAGCACCACAATTCCCTCTCCCTGCTCCAATCCCAAGCACAGGGAGAAGAGCCCATTCCCGGGAGCCAAAACTCAGCCACATTCCCTCTCCAGCTCTGCTGCTCCCAGAACTGTGACCGCCTGGATTCAGGTGAGATTTCCCCCTGGGAATGACCCAGGTGAGTGCAGAGCCCCAAGCAGCACCACAATTTCTTCCCCCTGCCCTGATGCCAAACCCCAGAGGAGCCCATTCCTGTGGCAGCTGAGCCAGCTGAGATGGAGAACACCTTAGCCCAGGTAGCCCATGCATAAAAACCATAAAAAACCATAAACTTGAGACCGTGGGAGGCAGGATATGGAAATCAGGATGCTAATGGCATCATTCCAGAACAGGTCATGTCTTTAGTTCTGCCTCTCTGTTGGTTCAGGACCTTTGACATGTAAAGTCATGTCCCTATTCCCTGTTTGGGGTTGGACCCCTGCTCCCAGATAACCTTATATATTGTTAAGTGAGTTAAACCTTATATATTGTTAAATTAAACCTTATATATTAAGTTAAACCTTATATATTGTTAAGTAAGTTTAACCTTATATATTGTTAAGTTAAACCTTATATATTATTAAACTACTGTTTTATATAACATTTCTATATTATATTTGATGTTATATATTATTAAACTATTGTTAAGTTAACCTCATATATTGTTAATTTAGCCACACCCCGATGGATGCTGCCTCCCAAAACCATGTGGACACCACGTTTGTGATCAGATCACCATTAAAGTTCTATTTTCGAGCACTCCATCCTTCCCATCCTGTTTATTTTGCCACGCTCTGCCTGGCCAGATCAGACCCAGAATCTCACAGTTCCAGCTATGAGACATTCCCATCCCCATCCCCATCCCTCCACACCACATTCCCAACCCCAGCTCCTCAATTCCTCCCCCAGCAAAGGCATCAAAGCTCCCCCAAAGCTCCTGATGTCTCCTGAAGGTTTGGTTAGGCAGCCCAAGGATGTGTTTGGGATAATTCCCTCGCTCTGTTCACGGCAGATTAGACACTGTGGTCAGTGAGTCTGAAAGGAAGAAACGCAGAACTCATTTGCATTAATGCCTTCAATTTGCTCAGAATGTTTTCTCTTTTAATTATTAGCCCACAGTAAACTACTTATCAATTAATTGCTAGAAAATGGAAGTGAGTGTGTGTTATTGCTTAAATCTCTAATTGGCTAGACTGTTGCTTTCTTGTTAAATGCTAATTAAAGTTTTGAAACAGGCAAACATTACTTAACTTTAAATGGCTTAACGAGCTCCACCAAGGTATAAACATTTACATTACACATTATTTTCATGCCAGATCATGGGAAACTCAAAGCAAATATGACAAGGGTTGTTTTTCACTAATAAATTCCACAATTTATAAGGATTTTAATTAAATTTAAAAGGTCTTTTTCTTAATCTCTTTTGTCAACTATCCAGTAAATATTGCAAATAACACTTTTCTCATTAGTGTTTAGATGTATTTTTTCTTCACAGAACCACAGAATGGCCTGAGATGGAAGGGACCTCAGAGCCTCTAGTTCCAACCTCTGCCCTGGGGATCTCATTGCCATGAGGAGAAATTAGGGTTTACCACCAAATTTATCACATCACCATAATCACCTCAACAAGAACTTCATTTATTATTTCCACACACTTCCTAAACCTATGGAATGATTGAAAAACATTCCTGAAAAAATATCAGACGAGATACTGATGTTAAATTAAGTTTGTGGAACTCAGCCAAAGTTAAAACCATAGGCAAGAGAAGAGCTGTGGCAGGCCCAAATGTTATTTTTAGTGTGGCATTTCAAGCCCCAGATTGAGTTCAGCTACTGGAACCAGCAATGTGAGAGATTAAAGCTCAGCCACTCCCCCAGGCATTGCTCTTCCTGGAAAAGGTTCAGTCAAAAAAGGAAAGTCTCACACGGGCAACGTCATCTTCCCCGAGCAGTTTCTGGCCAAAGAGGGAAGGTGTTGGCACAAAAAAATGAGATGCAAACACAAGGAGTTTACAGCAAGCACAAACACTCAGACTTCTTCTAATGCCTCTAATTTGGAAGTAATAAATAATTTCATTACAATCCCAGGTTGTCAATGAAAATCTATCAAGTATTCATTGTTCAGTTCGAGAATATCTGCAATCTCCTTATTTAATTAGACATCGGGCAAGGCAGGCAAACATGCTGATTTATTTAGATCCTGGAACTCAAACAGGGAACTGAGGCCTTGACAGAGAGGGATGAGGGAATAACACAAAGCTTCATCTCCACCTGCTCTAGGGTTTTATCAAGTGTTTTAAAAAGGTAATTTAAGCCCCTCAAAGGTGTGCCCTAAGCGCAGCTCCCAGAACCTTCTTCATCTTCAAGGGAGCAGAGTTAAAGGCCCGGGTAAAAGTAAGGAGCTGTAAAACCCAGTGAGTACTTCTGCAAATGAGAGAGTCATTTAGAGCCCTGAAAATGGGATTTCTGAGGGGCTTTCAGTCATTAGGAGTGTAAAAGTCCCATTGATTTGCTGCAGGACTTGGTCTCCCAGGGCAGGTGAAAATCCCTCTCTGAATGCCAAATAAAGGAGCCAACAAGGTGCAATTCTCGGCTGAGATCTGAATGCCACAATTACACCTGGCTGTGCCCTGCAGGGCCTTTAACCATTCCAGCTCCTGGAGTCATTTAGAGCTGCTCTCTGAAACAGGGATGTCTCCCGGTGGGTTTATTAACCTGAGAAAGGATCTCCAGGGAGCTGCTCCAGGGTGATCCCAGCCCGGGCTCCCTGTGTTCACACCCAGACAGTTCACAAAGCACACACTGCCTGCTCACAGCCAATTATTGCCACTGCTGAGCACGTTCTGCCTTTTCAAAAATCAGCAGAAATAGAAAACTCTTCTTTTTTTTAATCCCAAGCTGTTCTGCAGTCTGACCGAGCCATTAACAGCTCCTGGATGTCCCTTTCCCCCGCCTGATAATGAGCATTTTTCCCAGGTAGGTCCGTTTCAAAAGCCAGCCCTGGAGGCTCAATTTTCCAGGAATTCGGGCACACGGGAAGGGCAGAGAGAAAGAACAGCTCCTCCCGAAGCAGCCGGAGCTGCTCACACTCTCACCGTGGGGGACACGGGGGAATTCAGCTTCATTTAGAGCTGCTTTCATTAACCCGGTACACGGTAACAAATTAAAACTTCAATTACCTGCAAGTCAAAATGGAGAAGCCGCCGAGACTGAAAAGATACAGAAAAGCATTTAGTCTGCTGAAGTGATAGCACTTTTTTTCTCCTCCAGCTTTAATTGATTTCCTAATTTCAGGCTGTTTCCATGGCAGCCACACTCTTGCCTTGTCCATGTGCCCAGCAGCACCTTTGGATCAGGAGGAGCAGCTTGATGGAGCACCACCAGGCAGAAATGTTGGATAAAACTCAAATATTGGGCAAAATCACACCCTGCTTTTGAGACTCTGAACTTCAGCTGGCTGTGGTGAAGCTGCACAGGCACAAAGCAAATTTTTGGAGACCTCTGGGAGGTGGGAAGGTTTTGCATCCCCAGGATATCCAGTCAGGGTATCCATGGGACGCATCAGGAGCAGAGCTCCAGGATGGGTTAAAATTCCTCCTCTGGCACCCAAAAAACCTCACCTGGCATAAGCTGCTCCCCCAGCTCCCTATTTAAGATCATCCCTGTAAAAAAACCTCTCCATGTTTAAGGTCCTGCAGGGAGAAAGGAGAAAGTTTATGAGAAAACTTCCTGATAAAATAAGAGGTGAAAGAAAAACAAACCCAAAGATTTAAGAAAAAGCTGCCACCCAGAGATATTAGACTGAGCTTGAGAATAGATTGTATCTGATCAAAAGCTCGTTCCACCAAGGCCTCTCCTGGAATTTTAATCAGTCTGAGGCTTGTCTGACTGCTTTTCATCCCCACCTTTCCCTGGCAGAGAGGAGTTGGGCTCTCAGGACCTGCCTGGGGACAGAGAAAAAGGCAAATCTGGACCCAGGTTCACTGGAGAGGGAGCCCTGCTGCTGCTGAGCAGCAAATAACCATCCCAGGAAACAAACTGCACTGCTGAAGTGTTGCTGTAGGACACGAAATGAAGGACACACACGTAGTTAGTTGTTAGGGCAAAAAAGGGGAAGTTTATTTTTTTACTTTGATTTGTATAGATTTTGGACAACGTTGGACAATAAAGTTGACACTTCTCTAACTACACTGGTCAAACTAGAAGTCTGTTAATTGTCCCTCCTCAAGAGAGGAATGATAAACAATCACTTGGTTTACATAACAAGTTGTAAAAAGCTCCACTACAAAAATGCAAACATTAGAAGGCTGAAAAAAATCAAAGCAACGCTGAAGGGCAATAAAAAAACCTTCTGGAGGCTCTTTGTGCTGGGCAGGGATGGAAAAACCTCTCTGGGGAGAGGTCAGCTCAGAGGGATGGGGCCACGCTGAGGTTTGGCCCCAGTAAAGCCTGTTTGTCACCTCCTGCAGCCACCCCAGGAGGGAGAGCTGGAACAGCTGCCAGGAGATGTTTCTGGGGAGGAAAATGTGAGACAGGAGAGCTCCCACCTGGCTGCAGCCCAGGTGAAAAGGAATTTCTCAGAGTTCAGCTGGTTCAGAGGCAACTCAAGGGTATCAGTCTCCTACAATACAAAGTGAAAAACAAAATAAGCCTCTAAATAGGTTATTTCTATTAAAAATAAACTGCACATTTTGGGACAAGCACCCAAATCTCCCCCGTGAACACAATTGCCCAAAAGAGCCAGCTGTGAGCTGACAACGTTTGTTGGTATTGTCATGTTAATGTAAAACCTGCCAGGAAATAAGTCCTTGACAGCAAAACGATTATTTTTCTCCTTGTGGCACCACCAAACACAGAAACCAAGTGTCCCACACAGCTGTTTGTTTATAAAATGCAACACAAATGGCTCTGATCACTCCCTAAAAGCTCCCAGGAGAACTCTTTAGGAAAACAATTGTTTACATCCAGATGTTTTGGGTCACTGTTCTCTCACTGAGGCTGAGGAAAATAAATATACCTGCTAAAAAGCAGGAACCCACGGTGATTATTCCAGCAAAATCTACTACAAGCAAATGAAATTTTGCTAAGGCTGTTAACAGAATTCTTTCACCCTGCATTCCCTCTTATTAAAAAAAATTAATTCCACTGCTTGCTTTGCTCTCTCAACCTTCAATTCCTCCAACACTGCTGATTCCAAGGGAAACATTCCTGGTATTGCCAGTGAGAGAGCTCAGGCTCTGATGTCAGCACCTGAAATCCATTTGGGATTGCTGAGTATCCCCTGTACCACCTTCCCAGCCATAAAGCCCTGCAGCATCACTGCCTGCATTCCAGGGGAGATTTCAGCACTGGGAATATAACTGTGGAGAGAAAAACCTGATCCAGCCAGCCCTGTTTGCATCATCCAGCTTCCCCCAGGTGTGGATTCTGCTCCACTGTAGCCCTGGTTTAATGCCTGAGACGTTTTTGTTTTCTGAAATTTTTTTCCCAGGGAATTTGCTGTAAACAGGAGAAATGTTTTTGTAACTGTGACTTTGTTATTCATTCCTTTTCCTAGGAGGGACTTCTTGATGTCCCTCTGCTCTGACCAATGTGAGTGAAGAGGTTTGTCTTTGTGTCACCAATCCAATTGGTCTGTGTGAAATAGTATAAAAGGGAGACACATCCCAAAAATAGAGGAGTCATTTTCAGCCTTCTGAAGCTCAGAGTCTGTGTCCTTGTGGTGTAAAATAGCATCACTCCACAGCAGCATTCCAGCTTCCCTGCTGAGATGTCCAGCCAAGCCCAGCTCCCGCCTCTCCAGGCACACACAAAGGCCTCAGTGGCTTTAAAACATTGAATTTCCCAGCCAGAGGTGAGGGGTTTAATCAGTGCCAGGATCCCCCTGCACTCCTGACACCAGCACAGGGGGTGCAGGAGGAGAGGGAGCCCCACAGCCCACCCCTGCCTGGGGAGCAGAGATGGCACCTGAAGGGAAGGCTGACAATTCCCCACCTGCCTGAAACAGCAAAAAATGGAGCTGGAGTGGATATTGTTCGTATGATTTGATGTCAATGGGCTGTTAAAAACCACCCTGTCATTGGTAAAAATAATATTTCAATATTAACTTTGTTATTTAGATGAAATGTCTGTGGTGTAACAGCATTCCCCTCACAACTGCATGGGTGATATATTGATGCACTGCATGTTCTGGCTGAAGGAAAAAAGAAATAGTTACGATATTTTTAATAAAAACCTCATTTTCCTGTTCATTTTTGTACACAGCAAACAGATTTCACCGTAGGTGGTTGGATCTAATTCATTAGCTCCATCATGCACTGATATCCCAGAATAATCTCCCCAGCAGCCCAGCTGCCTCCTCGCAGCTCTCCTCAAGGTACTTGGCAATCCAATTTCCATGTGGAATATCAATCAGTCCGTTCTGGCTCGGCCAGTGATGCACAAAATGCAATTTTGGAACTTTTCCCTGTGCCCTGGGCTGGGAGGGGACAAACCCTGTGGTGCTGCCTCTCCTGTGGGCTCTGGGACATCCTGGGCTCTGCCTTGGCCCCCAAAAAACAACCCCTGGAAAACAAAACGCTGCAGGATTTCCCCCACAGCCCTGAGGGGGATTGCTGCTGCTCATGGGATAACCACCGAGGCTGGAAAAGCCCTCCAGGGCCAGGAGAACAGGGATTTCTCAGAGTTCAGCTGGTCAAGAGGCAGCTCAGGGGTAACAGCCTCCTAAAATACAGAGGGATAAACAGACTAAGTGTATAAATAAGTTATTTTTATTAAAAATAAGCTCCCCGGCAAGTTATCAATCAATCCAGCCACCCCCAGCACTGCCCCAAGTGCCACATCCAGGAGGTTTTTCACCCTCTCCAGAGGAATCCTGCAGGAAATCCTGCATGGATCAGTCTGTTCAACACCAGCCACCTCTTGTTCTGCTCTCCTGATTCTCCAGCGTGGAGACAACAGGATCTGAACCAGCCCCCAGACCCAAGGATTTGCAGAGGGGTCCTCACCCTGCCTGCCCCTCTCCTGCAGGAACACCTCACCAGGGCACTGGCTCTCTGTCCTTTCACTTCACTCTTCAATAATTTAGATGAAGAAACAAAAAAAAAAACCCAAAACAGCAAACCCACAACTTTTACAAGTGTATCCCCAGCCAAAAAAAAAAAAAAAATTTCATAACCTTGAGGAGATTAACTTCCCCAGCAGTGATTTCAATGCATATTGCTACAATCAAAAGACAATTTTGTTCTCTGACAGTTATGATATTTCTCAGTGAAAATACGGCCTATCGCTTCCATTTCTGCCGATTCATAAATCAGATTGTTGTGTTTTGCAAAGCTCTTTCCTAAACATTTTCATGCACTTTGCCTCTACCCTGAGTAACCCTTCCAGAAGGGCCTTTCAGGGCCCCTGGCGTCAGCAGCTTGTACAGAACGTTGTGGTGGGAATTCTTCAGCACAGGGAGTTCAAAGGTGACATTTTTCAGGATTTTTGGCATTTCAGGCCAAATTTTCCAGCAGTGTAACCCACCCACCTCTGGCACTGATCCACTCTGAACACTCTGAACCTTAAAAAAAAAGTCTGATCAATAGAAAGGTTATTATTATATTTATATTATTATTAGTAGTAATAGTAGTATCTGTATTATTATTTTTATTATTGTATTTATTATTCTTATATTATATTTATTATATTATTGTTATAACAGGAGCTTCATCTCTGAGATAAGCAGCATGGGGAAGGTGTGTGCTGGATTTGGGGAGATGAGCAGGTCACAAACTGGTCACAAACTGCTCAGAGGAGGGGGGAAAGCCCCGGGGACACAGCAGGGACAAGGCTGAGCCTGAGGGACTCAGGAGCAAACCAAACCACGTTATTGGAGCCCATATCCCAACAACAGCTACTGCACCCCCATGAAAACTCCTGGCTGATAAAACACTCCTCCCTGGAACTGCTACAGCCTGCAAGCAAGAGCTGAAACAAGGAGAGAACAACTGCATTTCAAATTTTAAAAAATAAATCTCGGGTTCTAAACCAGTTTAGAAAACAGTAAACACATCTCCATGTTTCCAAAACAAAAAGCTGGAATCCTGGCTGTGGAATGAATATAATCCATCCTTCCATCACCCCCTGGAGCCTCATTCCCTCTGAGCCCTCCATGAGCACCTCACCACTTCCATAGGAACATCATCCATCCTTCCATCATCCTCTGGACCTTTATTCCCTGTGAGAACCTCACAATTTCCACAAGGAACAAAGTCCATCCTTCCATCACCCCCGGGAGCCCCATTCCTTGTGAGCCCTCCCCGTGGGCACCTCACAACTTCCACAAGGAACAGAATCCATCCTTCCATCACCCCCTGGACCTTTATTCCCTGTGAACACCTCACCATTTCCACAAGGAACATAATCCATCCTTCCAACATCCCCTGGAGCCCTCTGTGAGCATCTCACAACTTCCACAAGGAACATAATCCATCTTCCAGCGTCCCCTGGACCTTTATTCCCTGTGAGCCCTCTGTGAGCACCTCACCACTTCCACAGGAACACAATCCATCCTTCCATCACCTCCTGGACTTTTATTCCCTATGAGCATCTCACCATTTCCACAAGGAACATAATCCATCACCCCCTGGAGCCCCATTATCTGTGAGGACCTCACCATTTCCAGAAGAAACATAATCCATCTTCCAGCATCCCCTGGACCTTTATTCCCTGTGAGCCCTCTGTGAGCATCTCACAACTTCCACGAGGAACAAAATCCATCCTTCCATCACCCCCTGGAGCCCCATTCCCGGTGATCCCTCCCTGGTGCCCACGGAATGCCAGCAGAGGGGCTGAGCCCCTGGCTGAGGGGACCCTGCCAAGCCCAGGCCAGGTTCATTCGGAGCTCTGCCGGTGATTTATTTGTGCCTGGGAGGGATGGCAGCTCCGTCCCCACAGCGCTGCCCCAGCAGTGATTGATTAGCACTTCAGAGGGGATTCATTAACAGATCCCTGCGCACAAACCCCTCCCGGAGCGTGCTGCGGGTCCTTTCATAAAGCACAAAGAAAAGGTTGTATCGATATCCCGGCAATGAGGGTGAATTCAGCCCGTCTGAGTTGTTCAGGTGAGCGTGAAGCAGAAGAAGGAACGAGGCGCTTTGTGCTGTTATTCTGCCGGGATCCCTGGGCTGGCTCCGTTACACTGACGGGCTCCTCTGCAATCTGTATTCACTTCTGGCCGCAGCAAAACGTGCCCCGTGCTTCCCTCTCCTCCTCCAGCCCTGCCCAGCGCTCCCAGTAAATGCATTCCAAAGGTGATCATTCCCACCTTTACACTGCTCATCTGCCCAGGCTGAGGAGCCACCGAACCGAACAGCAAAAAGGGATTTATTCCTGCAGCTCCTGGTTTGTGTTATTGATGCTGGAGCTCTGCATCCTCCAGCAGCACGGTCCATGTCACCCCGCCACTCTCCTGACACAATATGCAACTTTTTTCCCCATTTTTTCTATTTTTTTCCATTTTACTCTTTCAGTTGATCTCAAAACCCAATCAAGTGTTAAGCAGCTCCCATGTGTCTTATACAGGTTAAATGAGCTGCACTCTAAATTACATTATCTACAAAACATAGGTCCAGGGTACAGAAATTATGCTGATTTTTGGATTTGCCTCTTTGGTGGTTTCTGTCCTTTCCGTCCCCATCTAGAAGTGCAATTTAGGATGAAGCTGCTGGTTCAAAGCCGTGTCTGGGGTTTAGTCTTTCTCAAGAACGGAAGGAAAAACCTTGATAAAAAGGGTTGGAATCAGCTTCATCCAAGCATTTAAAATTATGAAAAGATGAAGACAGAGCAGGCAATTTTCTGTCAGTTAACTAATCATGGAACAAGAGGACAGAAATAGCAACAACCCCAAACAATCAGCAACTGGCTCCCGGTGGCAGAAGAGAAGAATTTGTCTCCACACACACAGAGCTGTGTCTGCCTCCTCCCAAAGTCTGTCTTTTGTTAGAGTCAGGATTCCTTAGGAATGTTGGATTATTCTGGTTTTGCTGCTGGTTTTGATATCATTTTTATATTAAATAAAACATCTGAATTTAAAACTGCTCTGAATTTAAATAAATAAATTAAATTTTAAAAAATCTGAATTTAAAACTCCAGCCCTGCCAGTAACAGTTGTGCACAAACCCTGTTGGTAAGGTTTGGGTTTTGGGGATCCCATTTGCTCCCATGCTGGGAATCCAAGGGTTTGGATTGCTCTCCAATGGCAGAAGAGCAGAATATCAAATGTTATGGACTAAGTTAAGGATATAAGAGAAAATGTAAAAGAAAAGAGTCCCAAAGCAATTTAATACTAAATTAAAAATTGAATCCTAAACCAATTCCCCAGTAATGGACTATTTCTAATTAATTACCTTGTGTGTCTATAAAGATTTTTGTGGCCCTCCCAGGCATGGTTGGTTTTACCAGGCTTGTTTTTACAGGAACTCCTTTATCTCAGTGAATGAGTCCCAAACCACTTGGAAACCACACTGAGCTTCACCTCACAGCCACAGGGGCAGGAAAATGTGCTGGGGGAAACTGAGGCACGGGAGGGATGGGAGGGATTTGTGATCCAGGATTTGGGCTCTCCCCACAGGCAGGACTTTGTGGGCTTTGGGGATTTAGCACAAATTTATTTACACAGCAAAACTGTGCCTGTCTCTGCAGGGCTGGGATTAAAACCTGCTGTTCAGGAGAGAGGGACTCATCCAAGCCAGCAACACAAATTCCTAAATTTCAGTTTGACTCCAACTTACAGAGAAGGAAATGCTGGAGGATCTCACGTGTAACAGAGTGACCCTGTGCAGTCAGCAACTGCACAGACCAAAGATCTGAGCACAATTCTGTAGGAATTATTTGTCCATTTTACCTCTGCAGAAGGGCAGGGATGCAACAAAGCCTAAAGATCAGCCAAAATCTTGATGAAAGCACCAGCAGCCCCCAGGAGAGCTCAACCCCAGGCTGTTTGTGTGATAATATCTGTGCAGCAGAGGGGGAAAGCTCAGCTGGCACAAATTCTGTTCTGTGATCCCATCCCACACCTCCAGGGATGAGGTCACTCTCAGTTACATCCTTTTAAATTGCTTTGCTAAATGTCAGCCTGGGCCAGGCTATGAAATCCAGCATCCCAGCACCAGTGTGGGGCACCAAAATCAGAGTTTGATTTCTCATCCAACTGCTCCCAGAGCTGGGCAGGGCAGGAGTTAATCCAGCACCAAGGGGCTGCTGATGGGACACCTCTGAAATTCCTGAGGGATCCCCCTCCTGTACTGCTCATCCCACTCCCCATCACATTCCCTGCATCTCCACCTGGAAAGGGCCCCAAATTCCCCACATTCTCCACAATTTCTGCTGCAATTCCTTCTGCAGGCCCAGCACACCCTCTCCAATCAGAATTCCTGGGAGATGCTCAGGCCCATGGAAGCAGCAAGTTTGCCTTACTGATAACTTCCTTGAGAGCAACTTCCTGCTGGAAAAAAATATTCCTGATGGAAAAACAAGAAGCTGTAGGAATTATTTTGTGAGGCATCTGTCAACCGGTTATGGCAGGGCTCTTTTCCCTCTCCTAAAATGCAGATTTTTCAGGGAAAACACCAAATCACCAGAGATAAAGTCCCTGTGATTTCCCTGGAGAGAGTGCAGGTGCTGATCTACCGGCACACATCCCACTGAACCAGAATTCCTACCCATCCAGGAATTTGCACAGGATAACTGGAGTACTGGTGGGTAAAAACAAGAAAATCTGTTTCTAGAAGGACAATTAAAAGGGCTCAAATGTTGTCTCAGTGGGTGAGAGCCTCATCCATCCTGCAGCAAAGCTGATTTGGGCAACGTGAGCAGCATTGAGCTGTACTTTGTAATTATGGGCAAGCTGAATTTCTAATTGCATCTGTTTGCCAGCTCCCTGCCTCTCAGTCCAGAGCTAAATAATGGGCAGTTATTGTTGATATTTATTTGTTGATATTGCTGCTATTGACCTCTCTGAGCTGCTCCTTCCGTGACTCCATCAGGGCCCTTCCAGCTCAGGATATTCCACATTCCACAATCCTTGGCTCAGTTCTGCCACTGTAGGACATGAAAAGACTCCAAATATTTCAGAAGGCAAAGAGCATTAAAAAAAAGGCTTTATTGTCTAAATTCTTACTGCCTTTTATAAACAAACTTTACATGATTACAAACTTAACAATGATTAGTAAATAAGAACAACACCTTTCTAATCCCATTGGCTAAACTAGAAAAACAGTAAAGCAATACTTGGACAAAGATTGTTTGGAGAAAGGAGAGTTGTTTGCCAAGATTGTTTTGAGAAAGAGCTTTCTTGAGAAATTTTTTCTTGGGGAAAATTTGGCAGCTGCCAGCAGGCTGAAATCTCTCAGACCCACAGAGCTCCATCCCTGGAAGGGCTCCACATCCCCCCTCCACCCAAGGCACCACCCACAGGTGACCCAGCTTGGTGCAGAGGATCCAGGGAATTAAAAAACTCCACAACAGCAGCAGGGATGCTGCTCAGGCTCCTGTAACACAGCAGGGGTTTGTGGACACGTGTCTCTGACAAGCCAGGGAGGAAATCCATAAAACGCCGAGTTCAGCTTCACTGGCACATCACACAGAGGGGAATAAACAACTCAGAGTAAGCTCCTTTATGATCCTACAGACTCTTCCCTTTCTCTTCAATTACTTTTTCTCTTCTCAAAGATACAACTACGAGGTTTCTTTCTGCTTCTGAGGGATTTTCCATTCTTTAACTTATTTATAATTAAAAGGTGTGTGAAATGCCAAGAGATTATTTGCTCCCTCACAAGGGATTTGAAGAACCATCACAATCAATCAATGAAAGGTTCACTATAAAAAGGAGGGAGAGATGGATACTGTCAATATGAAACAGCAGTGAACTGTAAAAATAAGAATTAGGGTGCTGAGCTGTTTGTCAAACACGTGAAAGCACTGCCAGGGAAAGCAAGAAATTCTATTTAGAATCATAAAGAGCTTAGGTTGGAAGGGAGTTTAAACCCATCCATGGGCAGGGACACCTTCACTGTCCCAGGCTGCTCCAAACCCCAATGTCCAACCTGGGACATTCCAGGGGCCTCCCCACCCTCGCAGGGAGGAATTTCTTCTGTATGTAACCTCAATTTCCCCTCTTTCAGCTGCTCTCCAGGCACTCTTGGAGCAGAGTCTCTCTTGCACCACAAGTCCCAGAAAATACCTCCCCTACCCCCTTGAAACCAGGCAGCAGCCAGAATTCCTGCTGCCAGAATTTCTGCTGCCAGAATTCCTGTTTGTCCCCAGCACGGGATAAAGGCAGTGGCTCACAGCCCTGTTCTCCTTCAGCTCTTATCAAATTTCCCAATATCCCAGGAATTCCAGGAGGACAATCCCTGCACAGGGACTCCCCTGGGCCGGGAGGGTTTGGGTGCAGCCTGTTCCAGGTACATCACTGCAGGAACAGGGAAATCATCTAAGCACTGGACAAGCAGAAGAGCAAGGCTGCAGGAAATGCAGAAATCAGAATATTGCATTTCCTGCACTGCTGTCCTCTGCAGAGGGATGGGGCTCTGGGCTGAGCACAGGACTCTGCTCAGACCAAGATGAAGAGTTTTGGGAGGGACTCATCCCCCTCAGAGGGGCAGAAGGGTCACTGTGAGGAGCAGGATCCATGTGCTGACACCACGGATCCAGCTCCGTGTCCCTGAGGAATCCAAAATTTACAGTGGAACCCGAGCTCTGCTGATCACAGGGTCCCAAGAGAGGATAAATGAGGAAAAACCACAGATCCAGCTCCGTGTCCCTGAGGAATCCAAAATTTACAGTGGAATATGATCTCTGCTGATCCCATGAGAGGGTAAATGAGGAAAAACACACATTTTGCCTCAAAAGAGTCCTCAGGTTGTATTTCTGCCAAAGGAGAACATCTCCACTGCCTCAGCCAGCTCACAAACCACCCCGGAGCAGATCCCGCTGATCACAGCACCTCCAGACACGAAAATTCAGTGAAAATTCATTCAGTGAGCACCAGACCCATTCACCAGAGAGCTGCACCACAGAACGGAGCCGCAATTAACTCCTTCTGGATGGTTTCCTCATCATTCCAATAAAAGTCGGGTTTATTCCCTCCTTCCCTGAGTCAATCCAGGGGCTGCTCCTTCCCTCAGCTCTGCCGGCACACAGGCAGCGAGGCTGGAAGTGCTGGAACGCTTTATTACCTGGGAACGCCGTGCAAATGAGCCCATTCATATGCAAAGATCCAGAATTTAAATTATCCTCCCTGCCGTCTGCCACTCCGCGGGGCTGCGTTTGAACAGGTACAGATTTATTGGGATTTTTTTCCCAGCGTTTCAGATCTAAACAGAGCATTCCTTCTCCCGGGACAACGATCCCGGCATTGAGCACCTTCCAAACCTGGATTTAAACGAGAAGTGAGAACGACAGAGGTTCAAGGGAATCGCTGCTGTTAGAAAAAGTTCATTTTATGGCCCTCCAGCCCCAAATCCTGGAGATCTTGGGGATGTAAAAATGGCTTTATGCTGTCCCAGCCTGGAATTCAGGCTAGTGCAGGCAAGAGCAGCAGGAAGGTATCTCAGGAGAAAGAGGAGGTGCAGCAAGAGGTTTTATTCAAATTTTACCTTTTCCAAGACCCGTAAGACAAATGTGAATCACTCCACACAAACTCACTCCGTTCCTCCACAGTTTATGGTTCATCCCAGATGATTTTTCACAGCTCTTGAGGAAAAGTGCCACATGCTACTCAAATCTGCACAACTCAACAATAGCTCTGATGTTTAACAGAATCCTTCATTCCATTCTTTACTCACAATTAGACTCCACACTAATTCCTGTAGCCCTCAATTATGAATGCAGTTTAACGACACACCTGAAAGAATTTGAGAGACATTTTATCTCCCGATGCAGCCCCTGAAAAAAAAAGGCCATAATTGCTTGTCATAATTTCAAAGAAAATTCAATATCATTTTGGGGAAGGATGTGAATGGAATTTGCAATTATTCTGAGGATTTTTTCCCTCTCCCTGTGTATTGGAGGGCCCTTCAGCAGACAGGTGAAGGACAACGACTGCTCTGGGTGTGAATTTTACCACACCAAGGCTCCCTTTACATGGATTTAGATGTTCAGTTGTACCCTCAGATGACCTGTACCTAATCAGGCTGCAATTCCCCCTCCCTTTCCATCGAAATGGAGCTGTCAGCTGCTCCTGGAAGCCCCAGCAGCCAATAAAAGGCAGGAATTTTATTAACACATGTGGTGGCCACTCATCCCATCCCCTCCCAGCTGCTGGAACCCGCCGAGCCCTGAGCATCATTTCCCTGATGTCACTGCACAAAACCACAGCCAAATTAGTTCATCCTGGAGCAGGTGGGTTTGCAGGTGATATTCTCATATTAATAAAAAGAAAACTCAGTCAAAACCCCCATGTTTCATGCCTGCTTGCATTTCTTTTTTTTTCTTTAAAGGTTCTATTGAGAATAAATCATGTATTTTTTTTTCCCTATGGAACATCTGGTCCTGTAATCCACAATACATTTTCCTATCAGAAGCCATCCAGAAAATAATAGGAAAATAAATGGAGTTTCACAGGGAAATATTTTTTTCTAATTGAAGTTTAAGTGGTTCGGTTTTTTTTAATAAAAGTGTTTGTGTTTTTAATGATTTTAGTACAAGCTCAGGGCAAAACCAGCCAGAACATCTCATTTAAGGCCCTCAATAATTACAGAAATTAGTGACATGGCATAACTTTTATTTATTGTCTCTCTTTATTGTTTATTTATTTATTTCAACTTTTATTTATTGTCTCTCCATCCTCAGCCCCACCTGCCTGTGCATCTCCTTCATTTACAAGTTTTTAATTACATCATCAGCCCTTCCCCACGTGTGTGTCTGCTGCTCCCTGAGCACACCGAGTTCAATCCCTCCTCCTAAATGAGCCTGGATTTAATATTTTGGGGTTGCCTCATTTTTCAGTGTGTGTCTGAGCCTTATCTGCTGCCGACTGTCCAAACACTGCTCCCAAGGAAGAATTTTTCATTTCCTTTGGGCTTTTCTGGGCTGTTTGTCACTATCTGAATGCTCCACAACATTAATTAAACTGACAAGGTAAGGCAGCAAAATTATCTCCACTTCACACACAGGGGGCTGAGGCAGAGAGTTCAAGCTAAAACTGAAAATAAACTCCACAAAAAAATATTGGAGTTGAAACCAGCTCCAAAAGGCAGTGTTGCCTTTCCACGAGGGCACAGGAGGAGGAGCTGGACAAGCACAGGTGCCAGGTGAATGCAGAAAAAAAATCTGAAAAATTCCATTTAGTCTTTGGATTTACAGTTTGAGCCTGAAAACTCTCAGAGTTTGGTTCAGAGCAGCCAAAACCAGCCACACTTTGGGCTGGGTTTCCCATGCAAAGGCATGGATGGAATTTAAAGGGAAGCAGCCCCCAAAAATCAACATTAAGGGTTCTGAACTGCAGGTTCCAGTGCTGCTGAAGAAGCAAACATCCCTGTCCAAGGTCAGGTAATTCAGGGATCCATTTTTCCCCTGTCACATCCCCGGGGAGGCTCCATTGCTCTGCTGGGATCACCACTCAGCTCTCCCAGGTTTTCCATCACCAGAGGAAAGGTTCACTGCTTGGACCTCCCTAGCCCTGGAGAAATCACGGGGATGGCAGAGGTGCCATCTGACTGACCCCAGTGATATTGGTGAGAATTTTATGTGCAAACTGCAAATTTTCAGGAGTTTGACCCTTTACCCAGCATGGGCAAGAGCTGCTCTGTCAGATTATATCCTTTTCTGACCCAGAGATGGGGCAACTGAGAGGCATTTTAAAAACTTTTATTCCATTTTCAGTCTCATGTGAAGGGTGAGACAATACAGATGTTACAGTTCACTCCATAACAATCAGGAGTTAATTATTTATTAATTACAATCCATTATAAGCATTTCTTGGTCTAACAGCTTTTGCCACACAATGCTGTAAATGCCTTAAAGCCAATCATCTAAAATCACCCCTCTTGGGTCCTACTACAATACACATTTCATAGTTCTATTTCTCCAAAGTATCCAGTCTATTTGCAAGGCCATCCTTTGAAACTTGTTTCCAGTTCCATTTCTCTCTCAGCAATGTCTGTCCCATCCCATGGCATTTCTAAGTCAGCATTTTCTATCTCAAAGTTTGCACACAGATGTACAATGCTGTGTGAGCCTTCTGTCAGGCTTTGAGAATTCCCTACAAATCCATTTCCTACATTTCTCAAAGAATAATCTGGAGGAGCTGGAAAAATGGGTCCAAACATCTCTCCTGAGGTGGGGCTGCACTTCTTTCCTGCCCCTGAGTGTCATCACAAACCCCCCAGCTCTGGCACCAGATGTGCTTCTGGTCCTTCTTCACTGGAACAAGTGAATCTCATCAGAGTCACCCAAACACGGGCTGAAAGGAGGGGCTGGACAAGGAACAGAGAATTCTGGCTGCTCCAGTGACTCTGCTCTCCTCAGAGCTTCATGAGGGCCCCAACGTGTCACTCAGTCCCCAAAAATACAGTCCTCAAGGTAATTAACAGACTTCCAAAGCCAATACTTTCAAAAATAAATGACAAATATAGCAACAAAATCATCAAAACTCTTGCAGAAAGCAAGGGTTTAAACTGCCAAAGAAATGTCATAACATTTTCTCTGAGAAGCATTCCTAACCTTCCAATCAGTTCCAGAATCTTCTGCTTCTCTCCCTCCCTACAAACTGCTGTTAATGCAGCAAGGAACTGATTGCAAGGCTTTGCCTCTGCTAAATCCCTTCCCAGCACGTCAAGTGTATCAATATTTGAACAGGCAACTGGCAAATTCCACAGATATATTTATTAATTCCAATCATCCAGGCCGGGGAGGTGTGGATGAGGGCACTGTCATTTAGGGCTGTAATTAATCATCCTGGACACTTCCCTGTCAGGGCCCATAAATCAAGAAGCAAAGTGTTTCTCCTCCTGTGAGTGATAGGGAGCCAGCATTAACGGGGTGACAAAAATCTGATGCTGTCAGGGAGTGGGAGATATTTTATCTGCCTTTGACACGGGGCTGTTCCACACAGGTGCCCTCCACCTCGGGATTTATTTTCTGCCTGTAGAGCACACATTTTAAAAACACAAACAGAGCAGAACAACAAGGCTGAAGTACCAAGTTGCCAAATGCCAAGATAGAGGAAAGTTTCTGGAGGAAAGGGAGAAAAAACAACCCTGACACATCAATCCAAGGCGTAACCAACACGTGGTGGAAATAAGAAGGGATAAATCCCTGTTTGCAGGGCAATTCCTGGAGTGTGGAACAGCTCTAAAGCAGCCCCTGCTCAGCTCCACATCCAATAGCCACAGGGTCATTAAGGAAAATACAAGGGAAAACAAGTCCTAAAGCACTGATATATATATATATATATAAAAAGAACTAAATCTCCTTTCTAAAAAATGCCTGAGCCCACAGGCCATGTCCATGATGAGGAGAATGCCACGCTGGTGCTCTCAGCTCATGGCAGAGGTCACCAGCCTTTCCTGCCAGGGCATTGTCTGCTCGTCTTTCACACAAAAAATGTCAAATATGAACCATTGGTCCTCCAAATTTGCACTTCTTTAAAATAAAATCGATTTGCAAAAACATTTGACCTTTTTTGCTCCTCAACGTTTGTCTAAAGACATCTCACATCAATATCATGAATTATCTTATACTCAATAGAGAAGCACAAATAGCAAGAGATGTAGAAGCAGCAATAAGAGCAGGAAGGATTTCGTAAGTATTCTATTGATTTGATTTGACTGAAATCAGTTAGTATGTAAAATATACAGCCGTTCTAGCGCTAAACGATTTTGCGATGATAAGTCAGTATTCGTTATTAATCAGTTTTTCGTTTTGTGGACCGGGCTGGCGGATGCAACAAACCTCGTTTTATACGTAAAATTGACGTATACGATATACGACAGGAGTTGTTGCGCCATCTACAAGAATATAACTATTCATTCGGCAACTACAAACGCTTCACGCGGCTTCACATAACATGACTTTGACTGTGAGGATATTCATATTGAATAGTTAGGTGCGCTCTTGTCACTTAAGTTATTCAGCTGCATCGGCCCGAGCTTAATGCTCATCGCAAAACAAACATAGTCCTTTTTTATTCATTCTATACGGAAACAGCAAACGATAAATTCGATAATCCAATAATGTGGGCATTATGG
>JBBMKD010000027.1:1136057-1152527 GCA_037834095.1 Argya squamiceps
TAAAAGACTATTTTAAAGTGTAGCTATACAGGAGCATTTATTACCTTCGATATTTGGGTGGAGCTGCTGCAAACCAAACCCAAACCAGGCACAGCCAGGCTTGTGAGAGAGCTGCATCTGAAGAGATCCAAGCCCTGCACTAAGAGCTTGTCTGAAATACATTCAAACACTTGAAATTCTTTTAAAAAACCTTGTTAGAGTCTGGGAATAACAGTCAGTGTCATTCTATTCGATGTTTCTCCCATCTCCATCTACTCCACGTGCCCCTGGGATTATTCACAGCGTCTCCCAGCAGTCACTCTGACATTTTTCACAACACAAATTACCTGGGGGTTGCTCCCATCCCCAGGCAGGAGCTGGAGCAGTTTTTGGGCTGTTTGAGAGGGATCTCAGGCAGCTGCCATGAGGAACATTGGACACTGAATTTTCTGGAAGGGCCGAGCTGGACAGAGCCCAGCTCTGGGATGATGAAACACAGCCATGAACACACCCCATCAGCTGGCACTAAACACAGCTCCAGGCTCTCCCCGAGACCTTTCCTCTCTAAATATTTCAGACCTCAGCACTTCCATTCTGCCAGTAACAATCCGACCTGCAACTTCTTACCCCTCTCATTCGCAGGCTACAAATTTTATAGCCAAAGTCAAACCTAAATATACCGGCTGCAATCTACGGCGGGAAAAGAAATCATAAAATTTCTTATTTAATCACACGATTCTATCACCAATCTGCTGGAAAACAGATGCAGAAGTGTATTGCTGCCTGTGCTCTAAGTGCTAAGGTGGAAATCTGCCCACAGGCAATAACTATAAAGCCAGGTCTGAGATAATCCAGTTGTAAAACACTGAGCATAAACCACATGCTTTTAGCCTCTGATGGAAGCATTCTTCTCCAAAGCACAATTTACATTTGAATTGATATTGTAGGGAATCAAATACTCAAAATAAGTGTCAAGGTTTTCTCCTCCACCAAGTTGTTTCCTAATTGGATTCAAGTGTTTTGCCGAATCATTTCATAGTCTTATTTTGTTCTGGAAATTAAAAATAAAATCTTTCATTATTCATGATCCCTAACTTCTGGGAAGTGCCTCGAATTGTTTTTGTTAAGAAAATAAGAATAGGCTGTTTACATTTAACTGCTGAGAGGCAGCAAACAAAAGGGAAGAGATTCCTCCTGGTGCAGGAGCAGCAGAGAGTTCTGCTGGAAGCCAACAGAAAATCCACATCCCAAATCCCTTTTCTGGCCTCCCCACTCCGGAGGGAACAGAGCCCCCGGGAATTCCTCACTGGGAATTCCTCATGGGAATGTGCTGCTGGAGTCACAGACCCCCCTGCCTTTCCCTGGCTCTGCTCCTCCTCACACCCACCCCGATATTTCAGGTGAATTGCAAACCCAGGCTCTGCGCTCCCTACAATACTGAAAAACTAAACAAACTTAAAATCTAAACAAACAAATGCTTTTTTTCAGCAATAAAGCAGCAGTTCCCTACCGGAGAACTTTCTAAATGAATTCCACAACTAATGAGGCTGAGGAAGGTCCATAACCGGGGCAAAGCTGCAAAGAGCAGCCAAGTGCCCATCGCACTTTGCATTTCTGGCAGGGCTGGAAGGGAGCAGAACCTCCTCAATCCTTCCTTTCCCGCTACCAGCACAAAGCACAGGTGCTGCCATGGGCTGTTAGGCACAAATAAAATTCATTAAGTGGTGAAAGAACCCCGTTGAGTGGTTCCCTACCAAGTTTGTTTGTTTGTTTTTGTCCTGGCAAAAGACATTGTGAGAACAAAGTTCAGTGAGAAACTTCTCTGCAGTGAAAGTAGAAAAACAATCGAGTGCTGAGATTTCACCCAGAGGCCACACGAGGCCCCTGATGGCTCCACTTGCAAATTGCTCCAGTTAACAAAACACTTCACACGTCCCGAATTCCTTCATTTCTGTCCCGATTCCGGAAGGAATCACAGACATTTCCGAACTATTCCGCAGCCAGATGTGCTGAGATCTCCGGGACTGAGCGGGTTCATTTTTAATTCACAAAATCTCCTTCTGCACCTGGATTTTCTATTCTGCCCCTACGAGAACTCGAGGCTGAACTTCTGCCAGTTTCCTCTGCCAAGTGCTGCCGGTGTAATTCCCTTCCAGCCGATAACATCACGCAGGGAAATTTCACTCATCAGCTCTCCTTAGAGCTAAATGTGCTGCTAATTTGTGAAATATTTCACCTGACCCGTCAAATCAACTGCACACTTCCATGTCCTTTCTTTCCTTCCCGTGATAACCGACTCAAAGCCATTTATTCCGCTTCGCTAAAATCAAAAGTTGAGCTGAAAAACAATAGCTGGGGCTTGCACTGGCTCGAGCTACACGTCATCAATGCAGCAGGAAAACAACAGCAAAAATCAGAATATTGTTTATCTCTAAATGATCATCACCTTCACAGGGATTTATTTTTTACATCGATCTTTGCGTGGTTTATAGCGGGTTTTAAATGCCCATCTCAGAAGTATTGGGCAATGCAAGCAGGGAAGGGAATTATCCCATCCCATCCCATGGAGCAGAGCAGCAGCCCCATCTCCAGGGTCTCCAGCTGAGAATGGATAAATGGGGTCAAATTTAGCCCACCCTAAAAGCAACCAGACACTGCACAACCTCATTCAGCCACTGGAGGCCAAAAGCACAAAGTTTTCCACCCAAACATTCCAACTCTCCCAAAGATAAAATAATGATTTCAAGAAAACTCCACAGGCTCAGCATGCTGCCAAATACAGTTCCTAAATTAAGGAGTGTAAAGGTGAGAATTTACTTTTATTGGCACAAGAATAAATTTCCCCTTAACCAAAGGGCAATGGTTGGGTGCAGTTCAGGTTTTTAAACACATTTATTAAAAGCTTTCATCGAGGAGACATCTATATTTTCAGCCCAAATTCGCACCTAATAATTTTTTATCAAATTGTTAAAACACCATCAAGAAAGAAGAAAGTTTTAGGATCTCTTTCCTTTTCCCTAGAGGGTGACCTACAGCTGCTCGCAGGGTGGCAGAGGAGGTAAACCTCAGGCTATAAAAATGGATTTAGAGGGCACAGAAATCAAACGTTGTTGTTCAGTTTGGGTTAAATAAACTCACCCCCGGCACTCGGGTTGGCTGGCACAACCTAAGACCTAAAAAATTACCTCTGGAAGAAGCTGGATGAGGTCCTTGGCTGGAGGGAAGGAGCAAAAAGGTCCCAGTTTAGAAAAGATAAGGAGAGGAGGAAATTGGGAGCCTTAAATTCGCTCTGCCTCCATCCCCTGAGGACCACCGGGGGCATGGGTAACACCTGGGAGTGTTTGGGATGTCCTGTAGGATCTGCCAGGGGCCAGGCAGGATTTTCCCCCGTTTCCAGCTCCTTCAGAGGCCGTTGTTAACCTGCCTTCACCTCACCCTCATTAGCGTTAGTGACGCTTGATTAGCCAGCGCTGCCCCGCGGGGATGCTGCTCCTCAGGGTTCCAGGGAATCCTCCAGGAATTCCTCCTCTGCCATTCCTGGGAAATTCTCCTCCATCCACGCGGTGACAGCTGAGGATGAGGAATCAGACATCCCTTCTCCCCCAGCCTCACGTGGGTTATAACCTGATTAATTTATCCAAACTGGGCATCGTGGTTAGGAATTCCAGCCAGGGAAAGGCTCTGGGCTAATTCCCCACCCTCTCTGGGAAATCAGATTTAACTGTGTCTGCTGCTTTTCTCAGCCCTGCAGAACTGGGTGTCCCTGTCCAAGCTGTCCTGGAGCAGCAAACTGCAGGGCAATCTCTGAAATGTGTAATTCTCCAAATTGCTGCCATCGATGGCACTTCAGTGAGAGGTGTGTGAGTGCAGCAGCTTCCCCGGCAATGCATTCCTGCTTGGAAAATTCCACCTTGCCCTTGGAGGACAGAGCAGAACTCCTGAGCTGCCTTTAACCACCAAAGCCAGTGGCAGAGCTTGTTGGATTTGTCATTTACTCGTTTGGCAAAGAGATGAAATAATTCAAATTAAAGAAAGATGAAAATTAAACTGTACCTCTGTGCAAACCCCCCACCTTTTTGGAGGTGTGAGATTCCACTTGCCCCTGAGCAAAATGTTCTGTTTCAGCTGCCTGGGAGTGAAATAAGTGCCACAAATGGGTAAAGATTTTCTGTGGCCAGCTGGTACAGATTTATTTCCTATAAAGTGGAAGCTCCTTACGTTATTCCTCTGGGAAGGGTAAACTCAGAGAAACCTCAGACAGTACTAAATTACTCTGCAGTGGTTAAGATTTACCAAATGTTATTTTGTGTCAGTTAAAGAAGCGGCCACCATTATAATAAAAACTGCACAGCGTGCACGCATCACAAAGGTTTTTATTTCCATTTTATTGGAAATCACAGTCACACCTTTCAAACACTGAAGTGACAGATTTCTCTGCCAGCGCTGTCTCAGAGACTGTGCAGAAACCTCTGCTGTTGTTCATCAACTTGTGCAAAATAATTGGCACTATAATTTTATACCTGTCAGAAATGCAATGTGCAGCATTGACTAATTGCTATTTTCTGTGCTCAGAAAGGTATAAAATCAATGGAACCACAGTGGGAAACAACAAATCCTTTTGTGAAGCTGCAGAATGCTACACATAATTATGTTTACTACCCCCCGTCTTTGGGGGCACCAGATTTGCTTCTATCACACATAATCTACTAACAACTTACAAGAGCAATCTTGTAAAGCACTTAAAGCACCCTCCCACTGGTGAGAGGCCTCAAAACCTGTCAGCTTCTCCCCGAGTTTAAGCTTTGCATGACTGTGGGAATAATGGAACCTCTCTGAATCCACAGTGATTCACTTTTTCCTCTCCTGGCCTTTGTAACTTTGCCTAAATCAATGAACATCACAAATCTGTAAAAGCTTTTTAGGATTTGAATATGTGAGTGTGTGGTGAGGCTTGTGAGATGTAAAAAATCCTGCAAAATACTCCTTATTTCTTGTGCCTCACACTAGAGAGCTTCACCCATTGCCTGGGAGTGAAATAATGTCATTTTCTTCTTGCTGTGCCCCCCTGCTCCCATTGAAACAACAGAACTTCTCCTCCAAAAACCTTTTCCATGAATGCCACTTTTATCAGACCCAGGAAAGAACTTAATGAGAAGCTGGAAGTGCTGCCATCAAATTTCATGTCTGTGTGTTCCAGCAAACAATGCCTCTGTCCCGATTTTACAGCGTGTTTGGGCAGAGTGTTCTCTGCTGTGCAAACAACCTCTCAGTCCTACCAACAGGCTTTATTGGCAGCTGCACTGGATCCTTGCAGATGCAATAAAGGCAGAGAAAAGAGCTGTTACAGCCGAAATAAAAGGGTTTCAGCAACAGGTAAGTGCAGAGAGAGGTTGTGCCAGCACCCATTTCCTCCTTGCAATAATCGATGTGCAATAAAAGAAACAAGCAGAGGCGCTAATGAGCTGATGGCTGAGGAGAAGAGATGCTGTGTGCAGTCCTAAATGAATTTATCTCGTTTTCAATGCAGTTGTTCATTCCTGCACAGGTTTCTGTAACATCAGTGAGGCCCCACGTGTCCTGCAGGGGTTTGGCTTGGAAGGCAATAACCCAAATGGGTTCATTTGGAGGGTTAATAACCCTCCAAAACCCACCCAGACCATCAAATCCATGTCCCCAAGTGCCACATCCACGTGGCTCTTAAATCCCTCCAGGGATGGGAACTTGGATACAGGGATATAAAAACATGGAGGCCAAATGACACAAAATAAAATTGCTTTTGCCCAGACCCCCTTCTGTCGGAACCCTGGAGGCTGAAAATTTCAGGTTTTCTGTGCTAAAGGTGCTGACCCTCAGGCAGGCACCACATTTGACTTCAGGCCTTAGAACAGCTCCCAGAATTAAGTGATAGCACTGAGGTTGTGGGCGTGTAGTTTGAATGGTATTGTGTGATCTCACAAGGTGAAAAACTTAAATTTAAGATTTTAATATATAGCAATATGTGTGAGTCAAAATAAAAAACTTTAAGTGCTGTGTAAGTCCTGCTTCTTCACCTTCTTCTTCACCTTCTTCTTCCTCCTTCTTCATGGGTTTAAGTAGTTTTCTGTAATTAAGTGAAAAAGGTCCACATTGCAAGTAGTCATTATTAGGTCAAAAATATAAATAATATGTGTCACCTCATTATTAAGTAATTAGCACTTAAATAACCTTTTAAAAAGTTAAAAGCAATCCAGTTTACCTCATTTCTCTAACTTACCAGTTAAAGCTCACAGCTCATAAATCTATAAATAAATAAAAAATAATAAACATCCAAATCCAAACGCAAACTACAACTCCCATGTATTAATTCCCAACCTTAACAAAAAAAAGAGAAAAAAAACCACAAAAAAAACCCCAAACCATCTCACCCTTCAGCTGTGGCCCCACTTTTTAGCAGCCATCCCCTCTCCCAGCAGGAAAACCACTTTTATCCTTCTAATAAAACCCCCAGTGATCTCTTCTCTTTGCATTTGCTGTCTTAATACATTCAATTAATCCATGGCACGGCAGAGGCAGCATAGAACAGACTCAAGGCTTGGCTTTAGTGAACATTAGTGCAGTTAGGCCGGGCTTGGCAGAGCAGCCCCCTCCTAATTCTTCTCTGCCCAGATTCCAGCCCTGGGAATTAATGACCTGTCACTGGGCTTGCCTGGGTGCTAATGAAATAGTTAGTCAAGTACAAGGCAAGTCAGGTGGAAGAAGCTGCCTCTTCCCGTTTGCAATAAAGCCTTTCCCCCTCTTTGGCTAACAAATTAAATTAGTTGGGAGGAAATATTTAATTACTGTCATGCACCATCTTCGTATTTGCGATCAAAGAAGTGCCTCTCTCTGGGAGCTTTGTAGTCCCCTGCTCTGCTGAGATGGGAGAGGAGGAAGAGAAGCTTTGGCTGAAGATCAGGATGGATTTAGAATTCTTGTTTTCTCCAAGAAAAAAAAAAATCTTGGGGGAAAAAAGGTTTTATTTCTTTGATTTAAATAGAGAAGTTTCTTTGAGCAGAGTGAGAGCAGCGCTGCTGTCGTGCCTAAATGAGAGGAACACAATTATACCTCATGTCCTGTCCTTGAGCCAAACAGGGACAAACCCCTTCCACCTCCTGCTTCTAAAAATGGATTCTTGTTTAATGACAGAAATACAAATGAAGGTCTAAACCTCTCACCAGCTCTGCTACCCTCACACACAATCTGAAATGCAGGTGGCCGCACTCCAGGGTAACATGATCATATCAGAAACTCAGAATTGTCTGAATGTGCTCTACTTATTGCTCCTTAAAATACATCTTCCTTTCCTTCATAATAAAGGGGCATTTTGCACTCTTTTGTGCCATTTTCTGAGCAAGCTCTCATTAAAATAAAGCCCAAGCAATCCCAAACCCTTCCATTTCTTGGCCTGTAATCCTGTGGCAGTATTTCCCTTAAACGTGATTTTTCACTCATATCTCCTGAACAGCCCCTGAAATCTCAGCCAAGGCTTGTTCCCTGCTGTGTCAGGATGTGGGTATAACACAAATATTTCTGTGCCTGGAAGAGCTCAGGGTTTAAACAGATGTGATGATCCTTTCTTACCTTCCCTGCAGGTGAGATGGGAACTGCTGGATCTCAGAGCAGCCACAAACCAGCTCCTCCCTCCTGATCACTTCTGGCTAATAACCCAGAAAAATTATCCCAGACGATCCAGGAGTCAGGAATTTTCCTGGAAAATGTTAGGCCAGACCCTCAGGGCCGTGCTGAGCTAAAGTGACACCCCCCAAATCTTTGGGACACCCCTCAAGTCTTTGGGACACCCCTCAAATCTTTGGGACACCCCTCAAGTCTTTGGGACACCCCTCAAATCTTGGTGGCCACCCTTGTCCCAGACCAGGTGATAAATTCAACTTGGTTGATTTTGATGAACAGTTTTTCAGTCTGTTTATCAATATTCAGCTTTTCAGGGTTTTTTTTAATTCAGTTTTTTCAATAACATGGCAGCAAATCTTCCCAGATATTTCCAATTCTTTGCTATAAATGAGCACAGCTTCCAGAAAAATTAGGGAAAACCAAAGGGTAGTTTCATGACAGTGCTGATAATTGATCCTGGGGCTGCCAAGGTGCCACAGATCAATTCAGTCACTGGATTTAATTGGTTTTACCTCCTCTGGCCATCAGCAGGAGCTCTCCAGCTCCAGTGGCACAGGGAGGGATGGTGACAATCCCTGGCAGGAGTTTGGGTCGCAGCCATCCAGGTGACAGGGGAGGTTCAGCAGAGCTCTCCCAGCCCCACAGGGAGGATGGCCTGAGCAGCACAGCCCCAAGCCTGGAAACAAAACCTCCAACACCCCCATCAGAACCACTCCTGCAACTTCCCAGCTCCCATTAGGGTTAAACTCCTCCTGAATTATTGGGCTGTGCTCCACTGCCCTGGAAATCTGCAGTGCTCCTCTGTACCTGCCTGCTCCCAGTCACATCATACATCAAATAAATCCCTGGGGACAATCCAAACTCCATCAACCTCTCTGTTTTGGTTTGGTTTTTTGCATCTGTAAGCTGGGAAAAGTCAACACAGTTCTGGGCACTTTCCCTTGCTCTGCTGTTTAACGATTTCTCTCTCTTTTTTCCCCAGAATTGATGTTCTGCATCCCTCAACCCCTCTCTGCAGGAGGAGGAGCTGCTTTGTCTGGCAGAGCAGAGCTAAAGTACAACAGAGAACAGACACACTTGGAGTGTCCTCTGCTGAAGCCTGAAATGTTATTTCTCTGCTTTCTTCGTTGTTGGTGCTGGCAGGGGAGAGGATGGGCTGGGATTTGTGTGCTCCTCGTGTCACTGATGATCCCAGCATCACCCTGATCATTAAAATGAAAAGGCTGATCATTAAATGTGTCTTGATCATTAAAATAAACAGCAAATAGGGGTTTTCCCCTCCCACCCCGTTGGAAAGGAATTTCCCCTCGAACCATGGATATTTCCAACACTTTGCCATAAATGAGTTAACAAAGGACCTTTTTGTTCCTAATCTCACAGCTGGATTGACCTCTGGAGAACCCCAAGGGGCACCCAAAGACTCAGGGAAGGGGATGCACAGCAGCAGCAGCAGAGCTCTGAAGGCTCTGCTCTGAGCACTGGGCTGGGTTTTGGGCACTAAACTTTAAGATGAGTTCGTTCCTGCTGGGCTGCAGCCTGGGCAATGCTGCTGGTGGTCACTCCTGTGTGCTCAGCTCACCCAGAGCCTGGAAATCAAAGGCAGCCCAGCCAGAGGAGCCAAGTCCTGCTGCTCCCCAACAGCTGCAGAGCTTTCCTCGTGTTCTGGCTGTGCTTAGCTCCTGCTGCAGAGCTTTCCTCGTGTTCTGATCCATCTCAGCACATCCTGCAGAGCTTTCCTCGTGTTCTGGCCCAGCTCAGCACATCCTGCAGATCTTTCCTCGTGTTCTGGCCCAGCTCAGTTCCTGCTGCAGAGCTTTCCTCGTGTTCTGGCCATGCTCAATTCCTGCTGCAGAACTTTCCTCGTGTTCTGGCCATGCTCAGCTCCTCTTGCAGAGCTTTCCCTCTGTTCTGGCCGTGCTCTGAATTAGGAATTTCCCCGGGGACCTTTTCCTATGGCATCAATCAGGGCATTATCTCGGTGCTTTATCTGCCCTCACTGCCTTTATCTGCACACCCACCCTGTGTGCTAAGACAATATTATTATATATATTAATCTCCTCGATAATGCCCAGAATAAAAGATCAAAAATTCCCCCCAAAGCTGGCTGATGTGTCTGAGGTCTGAGCATTATTTCCAGAGTGTTTCTCCTTCTCTAGGGCCCCACAAGCAGAGTGCAGCAGGCAGGAGGTGCAGCTGAGGCTGGGGAGGTGGAGAGGACAGAGGTAAATGCAGACTCTCAGCATCTCCTTAGAGCCAAAAGCCAAAATTAGAGAGAGCAATGCTAAATGAGCTTCCATTCCCCCAGCTCCTGGGGGAAACAAACAGTCCAAATCCATCTGTTTTCTAAAAACACCTCTCCCACCTTAAACAAACACCAGTTAATCCCAACAGCACAACAAACACTCGGTGTTTACACAGCGGCAGGAGTGAAGCAGTGGGGAAAAAATGGAATTTGTAATGCGCTCCTCTATCTCCAGCAGCAAGAGCACAGCAGTGGATTTTTCAAAACTGCTTCTTTGTGAATATGCATGAAACACATGTAGTGGTGTGGAACGGGCTCTTCTTTCAACGGGCAACTCATTTTTCACACACAAAAGGGGAAAAAAAAGAGCATTGTATATTTTTTTTGGAGTAGCCACAGAGCCTGGTGCTTGTCTTTAAAATTCAGGCAGGGCACGGTGCCAAACAAGAAACTCTGAAATCCTAAAATTCTGAGAGCTTTAGGAAAAGTTGACAGAATTCCAGAGTGAGTCAGGTTGGAAGGGAGCACAGGGGATCACCGTGTTCCACCCCAGGGCACAGGGATTGTGGGCAGTGCCTCTGGAATATCCTCAGTGAGGAGGATCCAGAGCTGCCCTGGGCAGCCTGGTCAGGGCTCAGGTGTGGGAAATGGATTTGTAGGGAATTCTCAAAGCCTGACAGAAGGCTCACACAGTGTTGTACATCTGTGTGCAAACCTTGAGATAGAAAATGCTGACTTCTTAGAAATGCCACGAGATAGGACAGACATTGCTGAGAGAGAAATGGAACTGGAAACAAGTTTCAGAGGATGGCCTTGCAAATAAGACTGGATACTTTGGAGAAATAGAACTATGAAAGATGAATATATGGAACATATAAACATGAAAATAGAACTACGAAAAGTGCATTGTATTAGGACCCACCAGGAGTGATTTTAGATGTTTGGCTTTAAGGCATTTACAGCATTGTGTGGCAAAAGCTAATAGGCCAAAAAACACTTATAATGTAATTAGGAAATAGTTTGGCTTCTGATTGTGATGGAGTGAACTGTAACATCTGTATTGTCTCACCTTTCACACGAGACTGAGAATGGAATAAAAGTTTTTAAAACACCTCTCAGTTTCCCCATCTCTATGTCAGAAAATGGAATAATCTGACAATCAGTCACTGCTCAGAGAAGTTCTGTCTCTTGTGCAGCTGGAACTTCCCACTCCCCATCACCTCTTGTGTATGGCTGGGCTCCCACAGAGCCTCACAGCAACGCAGGAACCCAATCCAGATCTGAGAGTTAGGGCCTGAGAATAATAGAAAATATTCAGCTTCAGGAGCGTGGCTGTGCTTTTCTTCCAGAACCTTCATCTTCAGGCCTCACTCACCCCCTTCCTGCCCCAGTCCCTGTGGAGCAGGCTCTGGATCCCTGAGGAATCCCTGATGCCCTCACCCCTGAGGAATCCCTGATCCCCTCTGGATCCCTGAGGAATCCCTGATCCCCTCCCTCCTGATCCCCTCACTCCTGAGGAATCTCTGAGAAATCCCTGATTTCCTCACCCCTGAGAAACCCCTGATTCCCTCACTCCTGAGGAATCCCTGATCCCCTCATCCCTGAGGAATCCCTGATCCCCTCATCCCTGAGGAATCCCTGAGGAATCCCTGAACCCCTCACTCCTGAGGAATGGGAGCCCAACCAAAGCTCTGGGAGGGAGAAACCAGCCCCAGTCACCCCTCCCAGGAGGTCACAGCTTAGGGGATGGAATTTGTTGGGTGGTGTCATAGGGTTCCTTCAGCTTTCTGGTGTTTGTGACAGGGAAGTGCAGCTGCTCCAAGGTGTCCCAAACACTGCCCTGCATGAGCTGTCCCCATGTCACCAGGTGAGTGACAATGGGAGCAAGCTCCTGCTCCTCCAAGGGCTCTGCTCCATTAGCTCTGTCCCAGGCTGGCTGTTGGGGTGGAAGCCTTCACCCTGTGATTTATGGCAGTCATTACAGCTCAAGCAAACACTTGCCTGGATACATACACAAAAAAATCCCATCTCCACTGCACTTCAATCATCTCCTTTGCCTAAAGCCTCTTCCTTTCTGGCATTTTTCTTGCCCATTCTCAGGACTCCTCCATTTAGAATTCCACAAATTGCTTATTCCTTGTCCATTGTCATCCTGAACCAAACCTGGGGTTATCCTTCCTCTTGTTGCTGCTGCTGCAAAATATTGGCTTGGGGGTTTTTTGTAAATTAAAATAGAAGTTCACAATAAATTGCAGGTTACCATAACTCAGAAACTCAGACCTAAAACCTTTCACCTGTCACAGTGCTGGACTCCACAAAACTTCCTCCTTCCCCTTTGGAATTTGGGATTCCAAACCAAACCTGACCCCAAAGGCTCCCAAACCCTCTTCACCCCCTGAAATCTCGTGGCATCCTGAAGTTTCAGTGTCTTTAACTTTGGCTTTTTAAGCCTCAAACAAATCCTTCAGCTGTGCCACAGACCAGTTCCAACCATCCAGAACTAACTGGGTTCCTTCAAGGCTCCTCTCTCCTCATCCTCACCATCATCACCCCCTACTACAAGTAGAACAGCTCCCCAAAATATAAAGGTGGTGGATTTCTCCTTATCACAGGAATTTCAGAGGGCTAAAGAGAACAAATGCTGATTCTATGAGTGCATGAGCTGCTTTCCTGAAAACTCCTTCATTTTGCCACAGGCCTTAAAGAGCACACAGAAAACCAAACAAACAGGGCAGGAATTTCAGTGGCCATGTTCTGAAACCCTTCTCATTTCCAGCAGGTGATTTAGCAGGAACCTACACAGCAAAAAGGGCCTTTGAATATTTCCCTCCCCATTCCTACATGGGAGTGCACAGCCCTGATTTTCAGCTGGAGTTGGAGTAATGAGGGCAATGAATGGTGGCTTTCCAGAAACCCCCTCAGAAACTCTGGGAAATTCCTTCCTGGGAACAATTTAACATTGTATTTTATCATATGAGGTATTATGCATGGTTTTGGACTCCCTTTTTACTTAACCAGTAACCACAGAGAGATGACAAATCCCTCCCAGATCACAGAATCCCAGAATGGTTTGGGTTGGAAGGGACCTTCAGGACATCTCATCCCACACCCCTGCCATGCGGGAAAACTTCCACACCTGCAGAAATCTAACCAGCCCTTTGGGATCTTCTCTGACCTCCCAAAAACCAGCTCCTCAGCAGGAAAACTCAACACTGAAACACTAAATTACAACCATTCACTGAGCAAATAGAAAATTTTGAAGAGGATATTTTGACATTGTTATTTAAACTTAATTATTCATTTGTTAAGGGAGATGTTCCATGGCTTTTGTGTTTTGTGGGGAACAAATATTCCATGGTGCCTCCTGTTCCTCAGCTGGGGAGGTGACATGTGGCAGTTGGAAAGATTAATTTGTGCTCTGTGGCACTGCTGCTGGCTGCTCCTCGGGGAGCAGGGATGTGGGGGGAAAACATCCTGAAACATTCCAGTAAATTAATTAACAACGGAATGCTCAAACCTAATTAAGAAACCAGCAGCTCGTTAGTACTGTGGTTTTCAGGAAGTGTATGAAGGGATCTGCAGTGAGTGGGGCCTGCAGTGTCCTCACATTTTTGGGATGTCCAGCCCTCCCCTCAGGCCCTGCTGCTCCAGGCTCAGGGGTGCAGGAAAAGCAGGAAAAATAAACTTAATTCTTGCTGAGCTGGGGGGGTAATTCTCAGGCTGAGATGATTCTGAGGCTGTTTTCAGAGCACAGCCAAGCTTTTGGGGAGTTTTACACCAGAACTCCTGTTTTACAGCAGAACCAGGAACAGGAGTGAGGTTCAGGGACACACATCGCAACCAGGCACTGGAGGGATTCAAGGAACAGGCACCTGCTTTACCCATGCTCAGCAAATCCACAAATTCCCCTGCAAAGCCTCAAAAAAGCCTTTCCCTGCCTCCTCTGCCTCCCAGAGCTGCTCTGCATCCCTCCCTCAGCTCTGGGACCTCCCATCCCACATTCCTGTGGATTATCCCTCTGCTAAACACAGACAGATTGTTGAGAATGGGCATTAAATTTCCAAAAGTGCCTCTCTGCTGTCAAAAATCTCTTCCTGAGCACCGCAGACAACATTTTAAAAAATCCTCCTCGGGAAATCTCGGCTCTCATCAGAGCAGCCAGAAGTATTTACTGCACTCAGTCCCTCCAGTGGCAGCCCCAAACCTCCCAAGTCTTTTCAGCCTCATTCCCTCCTTTCCAAGCCTGGCAATTCCTGCTGTTCCCATTCTCTCTCCTTCCTCCGGGGCTGGGGGGAGGAAAGGAGCTGCCACAGGAGGTGACAACACCCGGGGTCAGCTGCTCCAGAGGTTTTGCTGGAATGTCGGTGCTCTGGGGCTTCTTTGGAGGGTCATTCCTCACCTTTGGAGGGTCATTCCTCACCTTTGGAGGGTCATTCCTTGATGCTGGTTTACACTACAATGAAACAGACTCTGAACTTCAGCAGGCTGAAAATGATTCCTTTATTTTTGGGATGTGTCTTTTATATACTATTTTACACAGACCAATTTAATTGGTGACAAGAAGACAAACCTCTTCACTCACATTGGTCAGAGCAGAGGGACATCAAGAAGTCCCTCCTAGGAAAAGGAATGAATAACAAAGTTACAGTTACAAAAACATTTCTCCTGTTTACAGAAAATTCCCTGGGAAAAGCATTTCAGAAAACCAAAACATCTCAGGCACAAAACCAGGGCTACAATTCCTCACCTTTGGAGGGTGAAGATTCGTTGCTGCTTGGTGGATGAGGCTTCTGTCATGGAATAATGGAATTCCAGAATGATTTGGGTGGGAATGGACCTTAAAGATCATCTCAGCCATGGGCAGGGACACCTCCCACTGTCCCAGGCTGCTCCAACCTGGCCTTGGACGTTCCAGGGATGCAGGGGCAGCCTCAGCTGCTCTGGGAATCTGTGCCAGAGCCACCAACACAGCTGAGGTCATCCATGGATCCAAGTAAAGGGAAATGTTATCAGAAGAACTTTCTTCTATGAGGGACAGAATAGTTGATTTATGTTCTTTAAACAGCAATCACTGTGACATGTAAGGCAGCCTTAAGGGCATATTCCAGTCCCCAGCTTTTTCCCAGCAAATAAACTGACAAAATGCTGCTCAGATCAGTGCAGGTTCCAGGGATGTGCACAAAATAAGCATCAAATTTAAAGCTCATTGGAAGTGGACACGGCCTTCAGCCGTGCCTGTACTGGCTACTGGCAGCAGCTGAGTGAGACACACAAACTGGCAGCTTGTGCTCAATAAGGGCTCAAAATGTGGATGTTTGTCCCCCTGATTTTTCAGCCTTCTGAAGTTTTCACATTTCTGCTGGAGCTTTCTTACCTTGTCACAAAACCAAAGAGTGATATTCTGTAAATAACACATTCCTTCCAGGGGGAAGGACAAATTGATGGACTTCTAAGTTGACCACTGGGGTCACAGAGGTGTTACTCTTGTCCCCCAATCCCTGAACAAATTCCAAACCCTATTTAAACCCCAAACCATAATAAACTTTCTCTTCTCACCTCTCAACTTAATGGGTGAGTGTGGTTCTTCCGTGTCCTCCAGTGACAGATGTAAATACAGGGAAATGCCAATTCCCACCTCCACACCGTCCTAAAGGATGGAGCTGCTTGAGGCCCTCCTTGAACCCAACTTCAACTCCCCTGACCTCTGTGGGAGCTGCAGGGATCTCTGCATGCACACAGCAATTAAGGAAATGAAATTTAAAAGTTGCTTTTTTCCCCCATCAGAAGCCACGGTTAGTTAGGGACTGTTCATTTCACTTTGACAAGAATTACATGGCTGTTAATTGAAATATCTCTGCCTAAGTGGTCAAATGTTAATATTTTAGTGATCTTTACATATTTTCCTACTTCCTTTGTGCTTTTTCACAGCCACATTACCATCCATTGGGCCTCTTATTTTTTCCTATTACTTCTCCTAAACACAAGTTGCTCTGAAAGATGGCCAGTAATTTGCATAAAATATAGAGCTGTTACTTTTCTTTTCTTAAAGGAAGCAGAATAATTGCAAGCTGCAACTACTGGAGCTGAAAATAACTCTCCAGACAGTTGCACATGCAGAATTAGATTAAAATGAGCTCATTTTTTTAAATGACCTGATAATTTGTGAGGGGGAAAAAAAAAAGCACAAAAAACCCTATCAAAGTATTTTCATCAGTAGAGAATGTTACAGCCCTTAAACCAAGGAGGAGGTGCCTCCCTGCATGCAGATGAGGCCAACACGACCTAGAGAGGCCAAATGAACAGAAATGGAGCTTTGTAGACCAATAACCATCACTGCCTTCTGGAAAACTCAGCAGGGGCAGATGTGGGACATCCTGTGGCACTCAGGGAAGGAATTCCATGGAAAAGCCAAGACAAAATGTTGGAAGGATCAGTGCTTGGGGTTGAAAGCTGAGCTCCTGACTCTGTTTTACACCACAACGACACATTGACTTCAGAAGGCTGAAAATGATTCTTTTATTGTTGGGATGTGTCTCCCTTTTATACTATTCTACACAGACCAATTTGGTTGGTGACACAAAGACAAACCTCTTCACTCA
>JBBMKD010000027.1:1154230-1190262 GCA_037834095.1 Argya squamiceps
ATTCCTGCCAGAAAATCCCTCACAGGACACCAGGACTGAGGAATGGTGACAATTCCTGCCAGAAAATCCCTCACAGTGCACCAGGACTGAGGAATGGTGACAATTTTCCAGCAAATCTCTCATTGTTCACCAGGATTGTGAGGAATAGTGACGATTTCTACCAGAAAATCCCTCTCTGTTCACCAGGATTGTGAGGAATGGTGGCAATTCCTGACAGAAAATCCCTCATTGTTCACCAGGATTGTGAGGAATGATGACAATTTCTGCCATCAAATCTCTCTGTTCACCAGGACTGTGAGGAATGGTGGCAATTCCTGCCAGAAAATCTCAAATCTCAGGGGCAGCAGGGCTGGGGGAGCCCAGCAGAGCCATCCTCACCCCGGAGCTGAGGGGACAGGAGCAAAAAAAGCCTTTGCTTGAAGTTAAATCCCACAAAACACCCACCTTCCTCCCTAGAGCTTTTTCCTCTCATTTGCTGGTGCTTTGTAGATGAATTTGTGGTTTTGCTGGTCCTGTGCCTGCCCTGGCTGTGGCTGCAGCCCTGCCCAGGTCCTGATGTTTGACTCTGGGCTTCTCTTGACTGAAGATCCCTCCTGGCTGCAGCAGCAGCCCAGAGCAAGTTAATTAACCCCAGTGCCCCCAGCCTGGCTGTGGGATAATCCTCAGCTAAGATGTGCAAGATGGAAGGGTGGAGAGGATTTTATAAAATTATTATCATTACCATTATTATCATTACCATAATTATTATTACTATTATCACTATTAATTAAACAGTGCCATGAATGCCTGGCCCTGGAAGGAAAGATTCCCTGTTGCACTCCTGAATTTTGTGCAGACACGAGGGGGAGGAAAGGCAGAGGGAGGCAGAGAACAGCCCCTGGTGCCCCTCAGGTCAGCAGTGGTGGGGCTGAGGGCAGCAATTCACCCCTGGGAGATGGGTGATGGGAGATTGCTTTAAACTTCCACTGCATTCTTGTTTTTAAAAGACCATATTTCATGGACTGATGGAATCACTAAGGCTGGAAAACACCTCCAAGATTATCATGTCCAAACTTCAACCATCAAGCCCATCCTTTTAGTTGGACTTTTATTCCACCCTCACACAGTGACTCTTCCTTGGTTGCTAAAGCCAAGACAGATTCTAAACAGGGGAAGGGGTGCAGGGGCTTTCAATCCCCACCTGTCACAGTAGGACAGGAAATAAAGATGCTTGAGTCCAGTCAGGAGGCAGTAGAAATCAGAAGGCTTTATTTACAATTCATTCAGCCCTTTCAATTTATTTACAATTCAATTGATTTACAATTCAATTGATTTACAATTCATTCAGCCCTTTTAGAACAAGCTGCACTAAAAGGCACGTTATTGGTCCATAGGGCTGACACCTCTCCCCTTGGATAAGTAACAGAAATAGCAAACAAAACCTGTTGTCATGGGAAAGGAATATTGTTTACACAAGGTTGTTTTGGGAAAAAGAAAAACTGTTGAAAAGTTTCCCTGGGGAAGAGCTCAGCAATTCTCAGGCTCAGAAAATATCAAGCCCACACACCTGCCCAGGGAGGGGTTTTATTCTGCAGCCTGAGAATATGCCCAGAACCTGAGAATGCCCAGACCTCAACCTGCTGCTCCCAGGGCTTTGTGTGGGGCATCACCACCAGCAGAAAAACCCAACCTCATCTGGGTTCCACTGGCTCAGGGATCACCCAGAGCAGCTCCATTTGAACATCTGAGAGCAGGGACACGTGGGCTCCATTAAAGTTAAATCACCAGTCAATTAAATCAAGGCAGCAGATCTCTGCTTTTTGATGATCCTAAATCAGAGGCAATGATTCATTCTCAGGCCTCTTAAGTGAGGATGTTTGATGACACGGTGGGAAATGGAGCCTTTTTGTAACAGGAGAGGAAACTCTGCTGTCTTTACCAGCACTTACTGAATAATTAACCTGCACCCCTGACATTACTTAGGAATATTTGCCATTAACCCGATAGAAAAATCATCTGAGGCATGAATGGGAACAATGAAAATGTACAGCTCAGACCACATTACTGGGATAACACCCACATTTCTGTCTGAGCCCAATAAAGGAGATGCAGTTTAACTCTGAATACAAACAGGAGACATTTGTTCAGTGCTTATTCCAGCTTTGATCCTGGAGCTGAGCCTGACCCTCTCCTGCCATGGCTATAAATCATCCAAAAAACAGGTGCCTTTCCCCTTTGTTGGAGTTCAACTCCTTTGTGCCACACTTGACCAGACATGATTATTTCTGTGTTGCTGCCAAGATTGCAACCTTTTCCTGGCGAGGGAAGCAGCAGCTCAGTGAGAATGTCATCGCTGACAGCTCTGAGAATGGCTCTTGGGAAGCCTCTCCTCAACCCTCAACACTTCAGCTCTCTGCAACAAAGGTGCCCTCTTCCCTCTGCCACGAAAAAAGAGTATTTTTAAATTATGGATGCAAGGTTTTTGGCTGTTCTGACCTTTTTGTCATTGGACTCTCTGATCTTACTCACCTGATTAAAAATTATTTAAGGACTTCATGTCCCATTCACACTTTGCCTCAGTTTCTCACAGCTTCAGGCTGAGCTGTTGTTCAGTCCTACAAAACCATCTGAGAGTCAAACAATTGGCCCTGTTTGCAGACTAAAGTCAGTTATTAGCTGGAAACACTCACCTGATTAATCCACACAAAAATTAACAGATCCCAGGGGTAATTATCCTTCTCCTTGCAGAGGGGTGCCAGACAGACCTTGTTGTGTGGTGTCTCTCTGTGCAGTTAAGTGACCTTCAGTGTGGCAGTTTAAGGTGGCCTGATAATGGTTTGATTATTATTTCATGCAAATTAAGAGTTACCTCTCCTAAAAGAGCTGATTTTCAATTTCATCCTTATTTGCACACTGCATGAAACCATGACATTTCCGAGCTCTCCAGAGTCTGTCACCCTGCCTGGCACTGTTAGATGCTCTTATCCAGCTCTTTTTTTTTTCTCCTTAATTTATTTCCTAACTCTTTGTTCTTTGTTCTCAGCACAGCTGAATAGGTGCACCCCCCAAACACAGCATTTCCAACAGCTGGGCTGGGGCAGGTTCCTGGCCATGGAACCTGCAGCTCCACAAAAGATCCATCAACTCCATCAATCCCCAGTGCAAACCTTCAGCAAAGCACTCAAAAACATCAACATCTGCTGGTGGAAAAGCAAATCTTTCTACTCCTCTTAAAATAAAAATATTTTCTACTCTTAAAATACTAATAAAAAAGGAGTAAGAGAGAGGGTGGGGGTCTCTGACAATGCAAAACCTGGCTCCTCTCTCCAAGATCTCCAAATTCCATGTTCTGCTTGCTGAGTTACATTTTTTCCTCTAGGTATTTTCTAAGTATTTTCTCAGTATTTGCATTTGAACACGAAGCCAAAATAAAGCAAAAGCTTCAAGGTCAACAATCTTTTTATAGAAGCAAAAAACCCAAGAGAGGAATTTAAGCAATTATTCTTAGCCAAAAGAGCAGTCAGCTCAAATAAATGTATCAAAGCCTCCAAATTATCAGCAATAAAATCTTATGTCATCTAATAACCACGATGATGACAATAATTACTGGGACAATGATTTAAAGCTCAGCATTTTTATAGTGCCTAATTTAACAAGTACAGGTTGCTTATTTGTGCCTTTCCAGACTGAACAAGCATTTGTCTGGCTTTGTTTATTGTCTGAGATTAGACTTGGGGGAAGACAAAAAAGCTCCCAGAAATTACCCAAGTTCCTGCAGAGGGAGATGCTGATGGAGGCACAATTTCCATGGGCAGAGAGTTTTCAGGTGTCAATCTGCATTTACTGAGAAAAGGGAGGAAATCAGAGCAGAGGAGCAGCAAACTCGTGGAAAACAAAGTCAGAATTTAGAAACCACCTCAGCAACCCTCCAGGAAACCACCTCAGCAACCATCCAAGTGGATTCCTCACATGGAGATCATCCCCAGCCTCTCCCTGTGCCTCCCAGGCAGCAGTAGGATGTTTGCATGTGAGGAATGCTGAAAAACCTCTGGAATGCTTAAAAACATCTCCTGGGATGCTGAAAAACATCTCCTGCATCAGCAGGGATCCATGGCACGGCCCTGCTGTGGCTCTGAGGAAAAATCCCTGGGGGCAACAGCAGGAATTGTGGCTGGAAATAGCCCAGGGCTGGTTGGGAACAGCTGGAACAGCCCAGATCTCCTGGATGGAACAGGTGGAACAGCCCACATCTCCTGGAACAGCTGGAACAGCCCAGATCTCCTGGATGGAACAGGTGGAACAACCCAGGGCTGGTTGGGAACAGCTGGAACAGCCCAGATCTCCTGGAACAGCCCAGATCTCCTGGATGGAACAGCTGGAACAGCCCAGATCTCCTGGAACAGCCCAGATCTCCTGGAACAGCTGGAACAGCCCAGCTCTCCTGCATGGAACAGCTGGAACAGCCCAGATCTCCTGGAACAGCCCAGATCTCCTGTCTGGGAGTGTCCCCAGGCCAGGACAGATCCCTGGGCAGCTCCAGGACATCATTGCAGGCAGAGAAACACAGCCCCATCTCCCACAGCACTGTAGAACTGGTGAGAGTCTGAGACTCTTCCTTTTGATAGATGATAAAATCATGGAATTGAATTGTTTAGGCTGGGGAAGAGCTTTAAGATCAAACCCAGCCACTGCCCAGCACTGCCAAGGCCACCACTGACCCATGTCCCCAAGTGCCACATCCACAGAGCTTTTAAATCCCCTCCCACTCTGCAATAGACTCAAAATCGTGCCCACAATATTTTTTTGTCTCTGTTTTAATCTCAGTCATTTTTTAAATGAACCTCACTCATCAAACAAGGAGTTCAAAAGACTTTCTTTCCTTTTTTTTCTTCATAAGAAGAAGGAATAAAACACATTAAAAGCTGCAGAAATTCCCTCTTACTCTGGACAGGGAGACATCAAAGGCAGAACATTTCTCTTGGATGGATCCTGAAAGGTCAGACTTGTGAAAAATCTGGAAAACTCCGTGTCCTCTGTATTCATCTGCAACCAACAAAACTTCTGAGGTCCCAGAATCCCAGAGGGGGTTGGGTTGGAAAGGACCTTAAATCCCACCCAGTGTCACCAGGGACACCTCCCACTGTCCCCAATGTCCAACCTGGCCTGGGGCACTGCCAGGGACCCAGGGGCAGCCACAGCTGCTCTGGGAATTCCATCCCAGCCAGGAATTTCTTCCCAATCTCCCATCCAGCCCTGCCCTGTGGCAGTGGGAGCCATTCCCTGTGTCCTGTCCCTCCATCCCTTGTCCCCAGTCCCTCTCCAGCTCTCCTGGAGCCCCTTTAGGCTCTGGAAGCTCTCTGAGCTCTCCCTGGAGACTTCTCCTCTCCAGGTGAGCACCCCCAGCCCTCCCAGCCTGGCCTGACCCCGTGAGGTGTCACCCACTGCTCTCTCTCTCCTGTCAGTGACTCCCACAACCTTTCTCAGTGGAATGATGGTTTTTCTGATTTCTCGAATTACTCCTCATTAACATGAAAAAGCTCATTTCCATTTGGCAGCATTAGCATGAATAAAACATCCCCGGGATAATAACCTGCTTGGGGCTAGGGGTGCTGACCTTCAGAAACAAGGACAGGCCTGGGGCTGGGTGCAGGAGTGAGAAAATCCAGTGACTTCCAGCATTCCTCAGCTTGGAGGAGAAGAGGGAAAAATTTCCACTGCTGAATATTCACATTATGGGCGTTTTTTGAGTTAATACCATTTGGGATCAGGATTTCTGCACTCTGGCTGCCAAAAATCAATGTCTGTGACTTGGAAGGGGCTGCTGTGTGTGGATGGGCTGGGTGAGGTCCCTGCAGGAGAAGGGAGACAGGAGCAGGCAGCCCAGACACAGCCCCAGCTCCTGGGACACATCCAGCCCCTGCAGAGGAGGTGCAGGAATCTCCCAAGGATGAGGAGGGCAGGGGGTCAGCCAAGCATTTCAGGAGGTCTCACCTTGATTTTTCAAACCACAGAGCTCGATATCCTCCCTAAAATATTTATTAAAATATTTATCCCTTTAGGTTTTCATATCACATCACTGCAGCTTTGGGGGTTTCATTGAGCAGCAGGACCTCAGCACAGCCGGAAACTGAGTTATTGATTAGAGGCTGTTTCTAATTAACGAGGCATTCTGATCTTGTGCCTGTGATCAGGGTCCTTATTGGAAAAAGCTCAATTTCTTCTCTTTAAATGTGGCTTTGGTGGTGCCTCTGCTGGCATGGATGCCCACAGGCACACACACACACAGAGAATTCCTTCTGCAGTCCAGCACCAGGCACCCAGAGGTTCCCACTCTGCTCCTCCCCTCCAGCTCATCACATTTTGTCTCCAAACAGCCTGGCCCACAATTTGCACCCATCAACCCCGTGTAGCATGATGTGCCAGCTACTGAGTGCTGGGAAATTTATCACTCAGGCAGAGTCAAGGATCTCGTACCAAGCAACACTCCCACTTCCCACTCGCTGTCATTTCACTTGCTCCACACGATTTGCCAAAGCCTCTCCCTCCCTCGGCCCTCCAGGGATTTCAGACCTGTGGTTTGTGTGTTTATGGTCAGAGGAAGCCCAGGATAAATTCACAGCTCTGCAGTGTGTCACAGCACGCTGTGATGGGAGCAACATGTACAAATGAATATAAATACTGAATTTGGGCACCCGAGCAGTTAGACAGTGTCACATTAACAACTGCATGGATGGGGAAGGGAAAGGGAAAGGGAAGGGAAAGGGAAAGGGAAAGGGAAGGGAAAGGGAAAGGGAAAGGGAAAGGGAAAGGGAAAGGGAAAGGGAAAAGGATTTCCTGCTGCATGGGACCCTGGCCATTTGTCACACAAGTGGTGCAGATGACCAGTGAGGAACTGTGAGAAATTCACCATCATAATGAATGGCCACGAGTGCAATTCCTTTTCATAACGTTATCATTGCAGTAATTAACTGCCTGCTTGTTCACTTTGTGCACCAGAGTTGTTGCACATAATCCATCACAGTTTCCAGTGGTAACGGGCATTAAACACACCCTCAGCCATGAAATTCCAGGGCTTTGGCACAGGGAGAGCTGCCTTAACACCCCACCACCAGCACAGTCCAGGGTTTGTGTCCCTCACATGCACAGAGCTGCCCTGGCATGTGGGAGGAGCTGGAGGATTCCCTGCCTTGCATGGCCACAAATGCAGCCAAAATAAGAAATAATAAGAAATAAAAGAAATAAGAAATAATAAGAAATAAGAGAAAAAATAAATAAGAGAAATGAGAATTAAGAAATAAGAAATGAGAAATAAGAAGAAATAAGAAATAAGAGAAATAAGAAATAAGAGAAATAAGAAATAAGAAATAAGAAATAAGAAATAAGAAATAAGAAATAAGAAATAAGAAATAAGAAATAAGAAATAAGAACCTTTCCCACTGCAATCAAGGGCAAACAGGTTTGCTCTGAGGGCTGGCACTTTCCTGTGCTGTGTCAATGCAGAGGAATTGCTCTGGGGCATCCCAGCAGTTAAACTGCAACAAGGCTCAAACCCCATCCTGAATCTCCCAAATAAAAGAGAGATTTTATTTGCAATGTGTAGCCCCTCCATTACTGCAGCCCCAAGCACAGCTGGGAAAGCACCTGAGAGCTCAGGAAGGGTTTTTTTTTCCTCCAGATAATGCACAGAAGGACAATGACTTTTATCTCTCATTGTGCTGTTTTTAATACTTCCAATATTGGAGTTCCCTGATTTGGATTCTTCCTGACCAGGGGCTCTGGTCATGCTGCAGCTCCCACCTCCTCTGCATCCAGGAATTCCAGTTCCTCCTCTGCATCCAGGAGCTCCCAGTTCCTTCTCTGCATCCAGGAGCTCCCAGTTCCTTCTCTGCATCCAGGAATTCCAGTTCCTCCTCTGCATCCAGGAATCCCACTTCCTCCTCTGCATCCAGGAGATTCCACTTCCTTCTCTGCATCCAGGAGATTCCAGTTCCTCCTCTGCATCCAGGAATTCCACTTCCTCCTCTGCATCCAGGAGATTCCAGTTCCTCCTCTGCATCCAGGAATTCCAGCTCCTCCTCTGCCCTAACACTGCTTCCATCTCTTAAGAGAATTTATCCTGATGAAAACCCGGGAGAGAGGTTTTAAATACCCCAGGCTCCTACACATCTGCTTTATTTCCCACAGTGTTTCATTGCACCTCAGCAGGAAGAGTTAAACCCAAAGAGAATCCCAAGGGACAGACAATAAAAACCCAGGGGTGGGAAGGTGGTTGGACAAAAGCCCCCAGGGAACAGCTCCAGGATTGCCAGGGATAAGGGAAGGCTTGGTCACTGCAGACAAATGAGATTAGCTCAGCAAGAGGCTGGATGATTAAAACACTTGTCCTTATGCAAAATTCAGCAGATATTCCCTGATGTCCACGGCAGACAAATTGCACCATCTGGTCAGTGAGATAAAGTCTTTAAACAAGAACTTTGCAGGCCCAAGGTTCTCAGCTGTGAAAACAGGTCATGCTGGTGCCCTGTGATTTGCCAAATTGAGGGCAATCCACTCTCCCTCTCCTCTCCCACCTCACTGCAGCATTAAAAACCACATATGGTGCCTTCCCAAAGTGACACTGTCCAAAAGAATAAAGGATCTGATCTCAGCTCTCTCTTTTTTACAGTGATAATTCCCTACTTTGGCTGATTCCAGATGCCAACATTACTGCTAAAACACCACTTTTCCTGTTAGGAAGCTATCTAATTAATGACTATATTTATATATAAGCTAATTAATAAATATGGCCCATCTTAAGATATTTACCAAATTTTCTGCAGGGTCTGAGCAGTACTTTGAGCAGCACCTGTGTGACCACACAGGAATTTCTTCTTACATTATGTCAGCAAACGGGCCCAGGAACCACAGGGAGCCCCCAAAAACCCAATAAATGAACATTTCAGGCAAAGGCAGGGGCAATCCCTCCATTTATCTCAGCCCAGCTGGATCAGCCCTCGATGAGAGAACCCACATCAAGCATCAGTAAATTGGCCATTAGTTTGGCACTGTCCAGACCCCCAAAATCCAGGTAATTTGTGCAGAGCACTTTCCCCAGGCCAGGGCACCTGGAGACAGCTCAGGAGTGGTTAAACCTGCAAAACCCATCCTGAGGGGAGATGAACTGACATTACCTAATAATAATCTCAGTGCCTGGACACCAGCAGCACTGCAAGGAAAAGCTGCAGCTTTGCACGGGGGGGAAGATCTGCCCTGCCAGTGTGAGTTCAGAACTCTAACAGCCTTAATTACTTAATTACTATTTTATACATTGTGCTAATTTCCTTGATTGTGCTGTGAAATCACAACACGCAATGAAGACCTTTCCCCCCTGTAATAAAAGCTGTCAAAGTAAATAAATATTCATCCCCATCTGCCCCTCTGGATGAAGGGAGAATTAATTGATGATTTCCAGAGCTCTGTAATCTCCTGCCCGGTGCTGAGGGCTCTGTGTGGAGTCTCCCTCCCTGCAATCCTGTTAACACAAGTTTAAAAGTCAGACAGGCACGGTGCACTAAATCAAATCTGTTTTCTAGGCTGCATCACGTGGCAAAATACCCATCTGTTCCTCAGGAGATGGGGGGAAGCTGGTGTTCCACATTCCCTGGCTGCTCTCAGGTAACCTGGGTGCACCCACAGCAGTGCTGTGGACAGATCCTGATTCCTCAGTTCACATGCACACATCCTGATTTTTCAGTTCACCTGCACAGATCCTGATTTTTTCAGGGCATCTGCAAGATCCTGATTTTTCAGGGCACCTACACAAACCCTGATTTCTCAGGACTCCTGCACAGATCCCCATTTCTCAGTTCACCTGCACAAACCCTGATTTCTCAGTTCACCTGCACAGATCCTGATTTCTCAAGACACTTGCACAGATCCCCATTTCTCAGGGCACCTGCACAAACCCTGATTTCTCAGGACATTTGCACAAATCCTGATTTTTTCAGGACACCTGCACAGATCCTGGTTTCTCAGGGCACCTGCACACATCCTGATTTCTCAGTTCACCTGCACAGATCCTGATTTCTCTGCTCTAAGTTACTACACGTTAGAGCCCAGCCCCGAGCCCCACAGTGGATTTGCTGCCCTGTTGGGGATGAAGGAAACACAGCTGGGAGATGGACTGCCAGATCTGCCTCACGTCGTGTGGGGTGGCTTCTTTTTCCTGCTGTTCCCGAGGATTTCGGGTGCAGAGCAGTGATGTTCAGGGAGGTATTTGAGTAGAGATGAGAGGCTGCAGGTGCTGCTCGTGTTCCCAGGGCACGGAGAGGCTCCGGGAGGATGCGAGGACGTTTTAAAATTCATTTAAAGTGCAAATCTAACTCCTCTTTGTCACACAGGATCCCGTAATGGAAACGTGCCCCCCGCGCCGGGGAGGAGAGGGAATAATCACAAAGGTAAATGCCACTCGAGGGATTTTATCTCCCCGTGACATTTGCAGTAGCTCCTTCTTCCTCCCTGCCTGGCTGTTCTGCATATCCAAAGTGCTAAAGCCTTCCAGGAATTCCGGGGCAGTGGGGATGGGGGGTGACTGCAGGTGAGCAAACATTAACAAACACAGGACAAAGCCCACGGAGTGAGGTGCAGATTGCCAGGGAAGCCAATCCCTCGTTTTCTGGTGTCCCAGGAACACGTCCCTGCAGGAGCTCTGGGGCTGGGGGGGATCTCAGTCAGCACTGAGCAGGATAATCCATCCAAAACCCAAGAGCAAAAAGTCCATCTCGAGCCCAACATTGCAACCAGACACGCTGGGAAAAGTCAGCAGTGTCAGGCTAATGAAAGCAGTGTGTGGGGGATATATACATATTTTATATCTATATATTCTCACTCCTATAGCTCTCCAGAAAAGGAAAATCCATCTCATTCAGAACCAGATGCTGGACATAAATTTATTAAGATGAACGAAGCTACTTCATTCCCCTTCAGTGCCTGGAGGTTGAAAACTCAGGCAATATTGCCTCTCCCTGGCATCAGAGCACTCCATTTCTCCCTGAAGTTCTCACCAATAATTCATGTCTCTGTATGGCATTGATCAGCCAGGCTTTGAGATCCTGTTCTTCTGTCTACATCTCCTCTTGCACTCAGCTCCCGAGACCAGGGGGAAGAAAGGTTTACTGGCAGGAAAGATAAAAACTATTTATTGCACTGACCTTTTTGATTAATGGGTGGGGTTAGGTGTGAAATCATTTTTATCAGGTGAACATAATGACTCGCAGGACAACAAAAAGGGCATTTCAATTTTTTATCAAAACCTTCAGCGGAGAGCACGATCCCCCAAGGTGAACTCTGGGGACAGCCCAAGTAGCCAGGAGTGAATAAATATCTTATAACTTCAGTATTAGCTGAGAATTGGCTCATGAATCAGCAGGGATCATTTGAAGGAGCCGGGCACTCCTCCTCCCTGCCTGTGGAGAGTGATTTCATGGAGCTGTGCTGGCAGGAGATGGAGGCAGGCAAACTCAGACACTCTGGATGTTCTAAATAACTCCGTTATCAACTCTACCTCCACTGGGCCTCGTGCTCTGAAATCATCCACTCGAGCCTAATTAAGCAGACATTAATGAGATCAGAGTGTCTGACTGTGTATTAGTCTCTCAGATTATGATAGAGCCGTTCCATTTTTTGCCACAATGCTGCAGGAAACCTGCCTGCCCAATGTTCATCAGCAGCACAAAATCACGGAACTGCTTCCTTTTGGACCCTGTCACCCTGATCCTGGCCTCAGGATATTCTGTGGTTCCATGGAAACCAAATTCAACCTATACACACACACACAGAGTTATAACAACACACACGAAGGCTTGCAGACATTAAAAAATACATTTCGGATCATTGGTTGAATTAATGAGCCCTTACAACTTGTTCAAAATTAACCCTCCTGACCCTCCTGAGGTCTGAGCTGTGTTTACCCAGGCACTGAATTCTCCCAGCCCCTGGAAAACTCTGCCTGACACTTAATCACCTTCCACCTCCTTGCATCCTGGTTATTTGAACCGAAAGGCTCAAAGTTTAAGGCTATAAAAATGAAAATGTTTCAAGGCAAAATGGCCTTTTAATAATATTTTTGAAGCCCAGCGTGGCTGAGATTGCAGGCTGCAGTAACAAAACCAGGATGTTTTTTGGTGGAGGGCTGTAAAGGGCACTGTGTCAGACAGAGTTCTGTTATCTCTGTACCCCCAGTCTGTCATTAGATGGACACGAAAAAGCCACACTCACCCATCAGGCTGAGAAATGAGAAAGAAGAAGGAAGTTTAATTTTGGGATCTCAGCTTTGGAATTTGATGAGGGATTGGGGGACGAGGTTAACACCTCTCTGACCCCACTGGTCAACCTAAAAGTCCATCACTTTGTCCTTCCCCCTGGAAAGGAATGCATTATTTAAAAAACATCATTCTTTCTTTATATTACAAGCGTGAGAAAGCTCCAGCAGAAAATGCCAAACATCAGAAGGCTGAAAAATCAGGGGGACACCAGTTAGTCAGAGATGAAATGGAAACACATAAACCAAGGGCTCCTTGGGTGGGCTGCAGACAGAGAGGGTGGGGAGTGTCCACAGAGGCTTTGCAGCATCCCTGGGGGGTGTGTTTCTCCCCAGGGTGCAGGGATGGAGCTGCCTCCTGCCCCCCTGAGGCGTTCCCAAGGCTAGCCCACTCCAGGGCATCATCATGACGACTTTGGAGCTCGTTCCTCCCTGCCCTGTCTCCGTGCATAATTTCAAACCAGCCTCCCAGGCAACCAGCAAGGAGAGCTGCACGGAAAAGTAGTGGCAGCCTTTGAAGTTGGAGCCTCTGTTCTCTTTCCAGACAGGTTTTGATTTAATGATAGATGCCTGCCCCTGCCAGGGAAGGAATTTCGTAATGAATGGAGTAATGGGGATATAAATAGAGCCCAGCTGCAGTGTGGAGAAAGGAGAACAGGAGCAGAGGACAGGCTGGGCTCTGGGTCCAGCTCAGCTGGGCTCGAAGCTGGGCTCAGCCACCCCTCAGGCTTTGCCCTGGGGTAGGGGCCTGATTGAGGCTCATTTTTCTGTGGCTGCAAGGATGGTAAAGGCAGGAATTACCTGGGAGCCGAAATATCTGTGTGAGCTGTGACAAACCCAGGGCAGTGGCTGTCCCGGGAGCTCTGACTTCCACAGGGTTTGTTCCTGAACAAGGAATGCCCATCTCAGTTACCCCAAGGGTGGGATGCCAGCAGGGTGTCAGAAAATTATTTAAAGTCTTCAGAATCAGAATGGCTTGTGTTGGAAGGGCCATTAAAACCTACCCAATACAATCTCAAAGATTCTGGAGTATTAATGGAGAAAGAGAGAGGGAAATGGGGCTGGGAAATTGGGAAAAAGAGGAGGCTACGTCCTCCAAAATTTGACAGAGCTCAGGGGAAATGCCCCATGGCCTCTCCCTTTACTGGAATAAAGTCAAAGGACTCCTCTGTCTTCTTTTTTGACATAAACCTCTGGCATTTTTGGATTAATTTTCCCGACACCTTCAATCACTCTGATCAGCTGAGATCAGAGAGATGCTTTCACATATTTTGGGGGAAATGGCACAAAGAGCTGAGCACCACTGCCAGCACCCCCCTGGGAAGGAAAATCCTCTCCCAACTCCCCACCTTTCCTCACCCTTGGCTCTGTGCAGCTGTAATTCCACCTGAACCAGGGGGAAAACTCACTCCTCCTTTCTCTTTCAAGATATATCTTCCAATTCATGTGTGTGGTGCTGATATTCATCTTAAATACCAGCAGCCAGATGAACCCACTGTGACTTTCATTCCTCAGCTACAACATCCTTGTCAGCCCTGCAGAGCTTAAGTGCTCTTCCTTTCACACCTATTAGATTGGAACAAGCCTTAAAAGCGTAAATAACCTTCCCCACCACATAATGAAAGACCTTATTACAGCTTGGGATTAATTTTTTCTAATCTGTTTACAAGCAAAAAGGTCGAGCTCGAATTTGACAGTGAGGAAGGGAGGCAGGATTCATTATCTCCAGGAAGGCTGGAGAAAATGGATGAGCATGAACAGAAGATAGTTTTGGAGCTTGAATCCATGTCCTAGCCTCTAATTAAAAATTACCCAGCGAGGCACTGCCTCGCAGACACCATTAGCTACAGGAAAAATTAAATCCCTAATCACTGAGCAAAAATATTTTGATCTCAATATTTTTTAAGTTTTATTTTAAAAATCAATCTTTATTGTTCAAACCCCTGTTCCATTCCTTCTCCTTCTCCATGTAAAAAGCTCTCCTTTATCCTTTTATGATCAAAGCACCAGCAGGACATAACCACACATGGAGCACTGATGGTTTTTTTTTCGTTCAGCTGCCCTCACAAACCTCCCCTTGCTGCCCACTGATCTCATTTCATTCCCCCTGGCTGCAGCTGTGGGCAAAGAGGCAATGCTGGGCTGAGGCTGTTCCCTGCTCGGCTCTGCAGAACAACCTGGGAAGGGCTGAACTGGTGGGGAAAAGGGACAATTTGAGCTGGATAGGGGGAAACCGGCCAGGATCAGCCCGGATGGTGAGGAATCCTGCAGAGGGAAGGGGATTGCACACAGCCTGCAAGGTGAGTACCCACAGCAGGCACTGCTGGCCACGCCAGTCTCATCCCAGGGAATTCTGAGATTATTTGGGGAAGGGCTCGGCTGTGCCTCCGCAGGCTCTGCTGTTCCTGAGGCTGTGCCTCCCTCTCCAGGCAGCCCAGGAGTCGGCACTGCTGCTGCTCCTGGTCCATCCAACCCAGTTTCTTCCCAATATCCCGTCTAACCCTGCCCTTTGTAGGTTTGAGACCATTCCCCCTTGTCTTCTCACTGCCCTTGTAATTATTTGCTCTAATAATTATTATACTTGTATTTTTTGCGTTGATGCTCCTTGAGTAGCTGGCTGCACTCCCTGGGCATCAGAGGAGCCAGTGGCCAGGGATAATCTGTATTTATTCCACATGTTCACTGTATTTGTATGTGTTTATTGCATTTAAGCGTGCAGAGAATTTATTTATTTAACTCTGCTAAAAGACTGCCAGGAGGTTTTTTGGTTTGTTTCCATCTTCAGCAGCTGTAAATAAACCCCAGCTCGTTAAGAGCCCTGCACAGAGCTCTGTTTCCTTTAGTGCTGGGGCTGGTGCTGCCAGGCTGGGCAGGATCTTACCCCTGCCACGAGGATCACATGGAATTATGGTGCCCAGGAAAGCAGGGGAGATAGGGAGCAGCATCCAGCCCTCCTGGAGCCAGCCCAAAACACCACTCAGGGCAATTCCTACTAGGAAAAATAAATGCAGACACCATTATTTTCCTGGGATATTCCTTAGCAGAGGGATGTGGGCACTGGGAGCACGGAGGATGCACTTTTATCTCACTCAGCTGAAGGCAACCTGGGGAGTCAGGTTCCTATCAACCACTTGCTTTCTCTATTCTTTTTAACACAAAGAGAGAATGTTTGGTGTGCTCCTTGAAGGGGCTGGCAGAGGACGACGGGGTCTCGGCGCCTTTTGCCTGAGGAGCCAGAAATCCAAAGGCTCCAGCAGGGAGAACTCGGGCAATTCCATCCCTGCCCCGGCTGCAGATCTCTCATCTCTCATCTCATCTCCTCGTTCCTCCTAAAATCCACTTTGCTGCCAGCACGGAGCTCTTGGGGCAGCCGAACCAACCGGAACAGAGCAAGCTGCAGTCAAACACATAAAACATCCATTTTTACAGGCCATGGGCGCTGATTCCCAGGGAATTCCAGTACCTGGAGAAAGAGGGGAGGAGGTCAGAGCTTCAGTCCTCTGGCAGAGAGGATGGAGTTTATTCTAAATGGCTCTTGAGATTCCTGAATGCTAAAGAAAGGAGGATTAAAGGAAAAGGGGGGGGGAAAGGAAAAGCAGAAATCATGAGGAGTTTGAAATCCCAGCCTAAATAAGCAGGATTATTGATACCATCTGAAATGAACAGGGGCAGGGGAGAAAAGGGAGGTGAAGAAAGCTTTCCTCCAGCTCTGGGAGTGGCAGGAATCGGAGCAGATTTTGGTACAATCTGGTTTTTCAGGCCCCGCACCTGAGTCCAGCTGGGGATGTGAACAGAACCACAGAGCCAAATGTGAGGAATTCCTGCAGAAACAGCACTTTTCTGAGAACTTCATCCCTGCTGCGGGCTTAATCAAGGGATAATTAGGATTTAGTGAAGCCTGCGACCTTTCTGCTCTGCTCTGCTCATGAAAGGGAGAAGATGAGAGCCCGCACAGCTTGCGGCCCCTTTGTTTTTGGAATCACCTTGCTGAGTGTTTGTGGGTTCCTAATCAGGCTCCACCTCCTCCCCACGCCCTTCCCAGAGCTCAGGAAAACTCCAGCAGATTTCTCCAGATTTTCATTTTTCACTAACATAATTATCACTGGATGAGCCTCAGCAACAATTCGAAAGCGTTTTCAAAAATCACTTTTTAAATAAAGCTTTATAAAGCCCTTATAAAACTCCTTTCCAAAAGCCGGGCATCCGTTTCTGAAAACAAGTCTGGAATCGCCTGTTATCACTATTTATGTCTTCATTTTTTGAGTTCACAGCTCGTTTTCTGACACTCGCAGGGCGTTTAAACAATTTGGCTGCGTCCTCTGGATAATTATAATGAGCTACAGCCTCCCAAAAAAACCCAGAAAATGTGATTCTGCTCATGCTGACTTAATCTGGCTGCAGCATTCATCCTCTCCCCTGGGAATACTTACAAGATGTAGAGGACTTCTTGCCAGAAGAGGGGAAAAAAGGAAAAAGGAGCTGGTTTTCATTGTTCCTTCACCTTTCCACCCTCCTGCCTGCCTGGCACCCAGAGCTTGAGGAAAAAGAACCCTCTTGGGGCTGCAGCAACACCTCGGTCATTTATTGCCCATTAATTCAGTGTAAAGATCCTCTGGGGCTGACAAACAGCACATGGAAAGTGACTAACAATGGGAATTATTGGAATTTTAGAAGCCTGAACTCCCTGTACTCCCTGCACAGGGCAGGGGCAGGTTGTGGTGCGTGTGGCAAGGCTGGATTTCCCCTGACAGGAGTTTGCCTGAGGTGTGGGCTCCTTATCCCACACAGGGGTGGGATTCCTGCAGAGCTCTGCTCCCACCCAGGAGGGAATTCACCAAACCATCACTCAGCTTAGAGCAAGAAACATCTCAGCGGGGTCTCCTCCTCCTCCTGAGATGAACTGGATTTGTGGTTTTCCTGAAGGGAGCCACAGGAATGATGGGGAGAGACTTTGGAGAAGGGCTTGGAGAGCCAGAACAAGGGGGAATGGCTTCAAAGTGATAGAGGGTGGCTTTAGATGGGACATTGGTTTAGATGGAATATGTTTAGATGGAATATATTTAGATGGAATATACTAAATTTTGGAGAAAAATCCTTCCCTGGGAGGTGGGCAGGCCCTGGCACAGGGTGCCCAGAGCAGCTGTGGCTGCCCCTGGATCCCTGGCAGTGCCCAAGGCCAGGCTGGACAGGATTTGGAGCAGCCGGGGACAGTGGAAGGTGTCCCTGCCATGGCAGGGGTGGCACTGGATGGGATTTAAAGTCCTTCCAAACCAACCCACTCTGGAATTCTGTGATTTTTCACAGTGCCATTTGCTCTTACACAAGGCTAAAAGGGACAGGAAAGCACAGAAAATGTGTGGGTGCTGCACAGCATCTCACCCTGCAGAGCTGGAACGGGGAATGATTTAACTGGACAGGACCAGGAAAGAGCTGGAATTGTCAGGAATCCCCAAAGACACATCAGTGCCACAGGGCTGGTGAAGAACACACCCTGTACAGTGGTGGGATTTTTTTTTTATCATTATCATGAATTGTTATTGTTGTTATTATTATATAATTGTATATTGTATATACAATTGTATATTATATATATAATTGTACATATACAATTGTAATATACAATTGTATATTATATATGTATTATATAATTGTATATTTGTATATACATATATACAAATATATATGTGTATATATATGTGTCAATACACAATTATATATGTGTGTGTATATATATGTATATATACACAAATATATATGTATATATACATGTGTATATATGTATATACATGCAAATATATATGTATATATACATGTATATATGTATATATGTGTATATATACATACAATTATATATGTGTATATATACAATTATATATATACAAATTTTTATATATTTATATTTATATTTATATATAAATTTGTATCATAGAATCATAATTGTTATTATTATTTAAGTTTTTCTAGAGTCACCCACCACCCTGGCAGAGCTGGGGATGAAGATTCACTGATCACGGCTGGATTTGCCTGGTAAAGCCCTGCAGAAACATCCCCCAGCACCACCTGCCCCTCACCCCTGGCCAGCTGCAGTGCCTCCCTCACCGCTCCATGATCTATGGAATGTTTGCCCAAACATCTGCCAGGCGGGGAACAGCAAATTAACTCGCTGTAATTACGGCTGATCACGCGGTGATTTGAGCAGGACCTTTGTGAAAAGGGAACAAAGAGTCTCCCATCACTCATTAATGTTGATAAAACACTGCAGCTCTTCACTGAATAGATGCCTATCAGCGCTGCTCTGCCAAATTGTCGTTTTAAAAAAAAAAGTCGTTTTAATTAGTGACTTAATGCAGGGCAGGTCGTGCTACACAGGGGATAGACAATGAGGGGAAGTTTGAGGTTAGGCATTAAAAATTGGATTGGTGTCAGAGATGAGATGGTTTCCATCCTGTTTGTCAGCCAAATCCAGGTGGAAAAGGCTGGGGTGACACTCCATCACTGTCTGCTTTATTATCTGTATATTGTATAAAATAGAATATAAATAGATTTTAATATATATTTATGTTACATTGTGTTGCATTATGTTATAGTGTATTACATTATATTAATGTATATGTATATGTTGTTATATTATATTATGTTATGTCACATTATGTCACATTATATTATACGTTATATGTTGTTATGTTATATATTATATTTTGTATTGTATTGTATTATAATACATTATATTCAGTATTTACTGCATTCTCTCCTTCTCTCTATTGATTTGCCACCCCTGGTGCAGGGACCAGATGTGGAAAAGTTGGGAGGGCAAGTTTCAAACCTTCCAGGTTGTTAAAAACGGCGACATTAATAACAATTATGGTTTGTAAAGACAAAGAGAGAAATAAAAAGAGGAGGGTTGATAGGGAAGATGTGTTTTTATAAATCTGATGGGTGTTAATGTCTGTACTGACCTGGGGCAGCAGGGTGGCTGCAGAGCCCAGTTTGGCTCCTGAAACAAACCAGGGTCTGCACAAGGCTGAACTTTGGGGAAAAAGGACAAGTTCAAGGGGAAATAAGTGATTTATTTGGAATAAACCTGAGTCCTCTGTCTCCTTTTTGGACATAAACCCCTGACAGCTGTGGATTTTGCTGACGAGGGAGGGAAAATGGTTACTAGGGGTCATTTGGGGTTACTTGAGGTCCTTTTAGTTGCTCATCGGGGTTACTTGAGGTTATTTGGGTTACTTGAGGTCATTTGAGTCTCTGATAGAGGTTTCTTGAGGTCACAGGGGTCACTTGGGTTTATTTGAGACCCTCATTGGGGTTATTTGGGGTCACTGAGTCCCCTGTCAGGGCTACTTGAGATCATTTGGGGCTCCTTGAACAGGAAGCCCCATTAGCCCAGACCGTTCTTTGGATTTTGGTGTTCAGAACATCCAGCCAGGACTGCAGAGACAGCAGGAACAGCAGCCAGGACAGATGGACACAGCTGGACCATCACACTCAGGTCAAACTCCATAAATTCCCAGAGATCGGAAGTTCTCAGCTGGAAGAAGAGGATGGGAGACCTCAGCTCTCAGTAGCCACAGACAAGGACCTGCAGTGATAATCTGGGTTAATATTTGCCACACCTGGTGGAAGGAGCAGCCATGGAAAATTCAAATGTTCCAGGTTGTTAAAAGCCACAACTTTCCCCTCTGGAGCAGCCAGCAAAATTAGTCCACGAGCAAAATGAATCCAAAATTCTGAATGAGTCCATGAGCCTATTCCAGTACATTCCTCTCATGGAGCAATTCTCCAAATAAATATATGGAGCTTGAAAGCTTTTCATCTTTGCAGCTTGTTAGGAATCCAGATTTTAAAAATAAAATAAAAATAAAAATCTCAGCTCTCTGCAGGGGTTTGTCCTAAGGCTGGCTCGCTGTAGGAACACATCTTTGCTTTCCTTTGCTTTCAGCCTGGTGAAACATCTCCTGAATGAGTTTGTTCATTATTATTATTTATTAGGTTTTAAAATAATTTATGGGAAGGGGATCTCTCTGTCTGTGGCAGTGACTCTGCTCCCACCCCACGAGGGACAATGATGGCTCATCCCCATCCTTGGGGAAATGTATCAAGGTTTGATTGGAAAAGGTGATAAAAAGAGAATGCTTTAAAAAATGCTGTGGTTTAATTTTTAACTCTAAAAAATGAAAATAATTTTAAAAGAATTGCCTAAACCCCTTTGGCACCATCAATATTGAGCTCGGAGAGCCTGGCAAGGGTTGGAGCTCCCAGCCCCTCACAAAACCCCCCAGGATTTTGTGTGTGCTCTGTGCTTTTTAAAACATGCACCCAAAGAATCCATTTCTGCAGGAATGATAGGCCCACATAATTGCCTGTCCTCTGCACTGCCAGGCAATGTATATTAAAATGTTTGAATGGAGGATTCTGCAGTAAGTCTAGTTTTGAATTATTTTTTTACCTCCTGGAAAGCATGGAAAACCAGAAGTGAATAGAATAACCAATAAAAGATAAAAATTCTCATCTTCTTTCTTTCAAATTGAAGTTTACCTCAGTTACACCAATGCAGCATTTTACACTTCAGTTTTGTGCTTATACTAAAACCTAATCAGTGGGGTTTATTATTTAACTAATTCCATTTGCAGGAATGAACCACAGAGTCTTTCTTGGCATGGTTTTCTTTGTAATATTTTCTGTTTGGGAGGCAGAGCAGGGATCCCAGCAGCCACCAAACCCTACAGATGATTTTATCAACCTCAGAACATTTCCTTCCCTGCAGCCCATCCTGAGAACCAAAACTGCTGAAATTCTGAACTTTCTGCCACCTGTGGAATGGTTTGGGACCTTAAAGATTACAGGGACACCTTCCACTGTCCCAGCTTGTTCCAAGCCCATCCAGCCTGGCCCTGGGCACTTGCAGGGATCCAGGGGCAGCCCCAGCAAGTCTGTCCCACCTGTCCCAGAGGTGCCACTGCCAGCTGGGGATGCCATGGGTGCTGCCAGAGCCCTCACTCTCCTGCCCAGCCCTGCTGCAATCACACATCTGAGAGAGGAAAACAAACTTCTGCACTTGTTTATTGCTTAGACTGAGCTCTTTTTTTTGGAGTGAATGCTTTGATTTTGATATAATGGTATAAATATATTAAAAAGAACCAAATCTAGCATAAATCAGAATTTAACATGGGTAAGTGTGGTGGTTTAGTTATAGTATAGATTAATAGTTCAGCTGATGAATAGTAATTCCTCTCCCAAAGTAACACAAAATTATGTTTAAATAGTTGCAACTAACTAAAAATCATAATTTTCTCTCTGTGTTAAGTAAAAAAGTAAACAATTTGTAATTTAAAAAAAATAGTTTAAATGTCTAATTTTTTTCTTTCTTTTCTTAATGTATATTAATAAAATCTATCTGTTTTACTGTTAAATTAAACCTGTTTCGCCTTTTTCTCCCAAAATCTCCCAACTAATAAACAAAATTTAGCAAAGATAAAACCACCACAGTAGGTCAGCAAAGCTCAGCTGGGTGCAGTGGATCTTCCTGCACCTGCCAGGGTCATTGGTAACCTTAGAGTGACCACAAAGGAGCTGTTCCCCCCCTGCTCACCCACCTCCTCCAAAATTCCCTGAGGGAACGGAGTGCTGAGGTTCCCTGAGTCTCAAACCCCCTTTTGGACCCAATCAGGCTCCCTCAATTGTTGCCCTGCTTTTTTCAGCCTTCTGATGTTTTGCATTTCTGCACTTGGGTTCTCACACATGTAACATAAACACGGAGTGATGTTTTGAACAACTATGCTTTTTTTCCTGGGGGAAGAACAAACTGATGGACTTCTAACCTGACCAGTGGGGTCACAGAGGTGTCAACCTCATGGCCCAACTGCTGATCAAGTTCCAAACACTATTTAAACCCCAATCCCAAAAATAAACTCCCTTCCTTCTGCTGGCACAGCTGTACAGTGTGAGTGTGGTTCTGTAATAAATGTAATAAATAAATTCGTGTATTAAAATACTGGGACTGTGATAGATGTAGTGAATAAACTTGTGTATTAAATTTATTGTACTTTATAACCTTGAAACTGCCTTGTAAGTTCTAGTTCCCATAAGTTGCAAAAGCATCTCCAAATATCAAAACTTATTTTGCACCTGTAATACAGCAGGGTGAAACTAGAAATTACAGCTAAAAGGAGGAGGCCAAACAAGAGATGGCTCATCTATCAAGATGGACTTTGTGCACCTGGGACAATTAGTATTTGATGCCAAACCCGATGGAGGACCTCGAAGATAAAGCCAAATCACCATTCCAATGCCCAGTTCCAAGAACCCCCTTTCAAAACATGCACATTGCCAAGAAATCTGTTCAAAACTCATCCACAAAAGAAAGAAACACATGAATATGTACACTGGACAGGGACACACAATGGACTTGCCGCCAAGCAAAAAAAAACTGTATAAAAACTAGACTCAAAACCTCAGCATTTGTGGACAGGTGGGGAAAACACCCTTGTTGTGGTCACCCTGTCCACCCAGCATTTGATCAAGGTGGTATGCTTTGATTGTGGCTGACTCAAATTGGTTTAGAAATGGCAAAAATAAAATCTTTGATATCAAATTGGCTGGTAATCATTTATAACAGTTCTTTCTGGTAACACCCAATACTGGATCACCAAAGAGGAGCTTCTGATGAGGCACCAACCTTTCCCCGCCACCCGGGTCAGGTTTTACCTCCTGGGGGTGTCCTGAGGCAGGATTTGCCCATGGAAAGGTGGTGCACCTGCAGAAGTCCTGCAAAGCACTCCCAGAATGGGGCTGGTGCTCATCCCCTCAGTCCTGAACAAATGTTTCCCTTGTCCTTGAGATCTTCCCATTAAATCCAGCCTTGTCTCCTGGAGAAAGCAAGCCCTGACCTTTCCCACTGAATTAAGAGCCAATTTATTACATATTTTAAATTCATAATGAGATCAAAAGGGATAATGCTCAGATGACCTGGAGATCAGCCCAAGACACGGGAGATAATTGTTTCCTTAATTGCCACGCCTGAATTAAATTACTGGTGCAGTGTGTGTGCCCAGATAGAGGGGCAGGGGAGGTGTCAGAGCCCTGAACACTGCCCTGGCAGCTCCTGCTGGAGCAGGGGGCTCAGCCTGGGACACCCCCGTCCCTCTGCCACCTGTGCCAGGGCCACCAAACCCAGTCAGGGACACCAAACCCAGTCAGGGCCACCAAACCCAGTCTGGGACACCCCCGTCCCTCTGCCACCTGTGCCAGGGCCACCAAACCCAGCCAGGGCCACCCCTGTTCCTCTGCCACCTGTGCCAGGGCCACCAAACCCAGCCAGGGCCACCAAACCCAGTGTGGGACACCAAACCCAGCCTGGGACACCAAACCCAACCAGGGCCATCAAACCCAGCCAGGCACAGCTGCACCCCAGGCTGCAGTGCTGGAAAATTGGGTTTTAGCCAGGCTTTGGCCAGGTGGGGAGGAACTGGGACACAGAACGCAGGAGAGGAGCTGAGAGAAGGGCCAGAGGCTGCCCTGGGCAGGGACCTTCCACCATCCCAGGCTGCTCCAAGCCCCATCCAGCCTGGCCTGGGACACGGCCAGGGATCTGCCAGAGCTGCTCTGGGCACCACTTCCCTCATTTTAAAAAACTCCATCAATTAAAACCCCTTTCCCCTGTGAGCTGTGCCAGTCCTGGGGCTGCCACTGCACCGTGTGGGTGACAGGGACACCAAGCAGCCCCTCCCTGGCATTGAGGGGCAGGAGAACCTTTGTCCCACCCAGCCCCAGCTCTGCCCACAGCATGAAAAGGTGGATAAAGACCCCAGTGTGCTCCTTACACTGCTTTTGATGCATTATTTATTCCTGGTTGAGGAACTGGGGCTGGTACAAACAGCAGCAAATGAGGGTGGCATGAATTTTAAAGAGTCTGTAATAGCTATCAGGTGGTTACAGGATTTATTATAAATAACTTAAGGATTTGCTGAGTTCTCAAACCTGCACCAACAATTGATCACTGAATAAAAACATCCCAGTGAAGTGCAACTGCAAGTTATTAACCTGCACATGAAAACCCATTTAAAGCTGCTAAGAGGGCCCAATTAAAGATAGAGAAGACATAACAGCCTGTTGCTCCAGTTCCAGGATAGGTGATCCAACAGAATTAAAAGATTAAAATGAATAATATATAGAAAACTCTTGCATTTGCCAAGGCCAGGTGGGAGCACCCCCAGAGCCTTTGTTACACATTCCCACCCTCTCAGATGAGGAGGAGGAGATTGTGTCTCTCAGGCAGCTGGGTAAGTGTGCAGGAACAGGGAATAACAGACCTGGAAGCTGAGTACAAAGGAGGATTAATAGCAGGTAAATTAAAGGGTTTGTGGGAGGTTAATCGGGGGGGAAAAAAGCACTCAGATAATTCCCATCAAAAAAAAATCCCCAAAGCCTCTGGCTGGAAGTGCAGCTCCAGGAGAGGGAGATGGAATCAGAGCAGGAAATGGGATTGGGGGTTGTAAAGAGAGCAGAAATCTGCTGTAAATCAGATAAAGGTGCTGAGGTCCCCAGGAGATGCTCTGGGGTGTTCAGTGACCACAAAGAGAAAATGATTTTGCTGTGGAGGAGTTCCCAAAAATCCACTGAACAACAGAAACCCCTCAGGGCTCTCACAGGGCAGATTCCTCCCCAAATCCCACCTAACCCTGCCCCTGTCCTGTCCCTCCCCCGGGGCAGGTGTGAGGCTCCAGGAGCAGATTTAGGCACACACATTTATGGTGACATCACCTCATTTTGGTCCATCTGCATTTGCAATGTCAAGAGGGGGAAAAAATTATCTTTTTTCAACAGATTTGAGAACTATTGACCCCAGAAAATCCCTTGACCCCCAGCTCCTGTCCCCAGGCCCTCCCTTTGAACAAATCCTGTGACCCCACAGAGCAGCAGCTCCAGCCAAGACCTGCCAAGCCCCATCTCCTTCCTTGATCTGGCTGCATTGTAAATAATTTCCATAGAAACTGGAAATATTCCCTAAACCAACAGAGGCTCCCTTATTTCCAGCAATTATCTTAAGGTCTGATTTGCATTTTAAATGTCACCTGTATAAATTAGAACTGTTTACTGCTGGCACTGTCATTATCCTGAGTCATCTGGCAGTAGCCAGCTTACAGACTGGCTTTGTTTGCTGCAGAAAGCTGCACACCAGAGCATCCCCTGCATCCCTCTCTGGGGCTGCTCCTCTCACACAGGTGCCTGGCTCCTTCTCCAGCCTGTCAAACATTCCCCTTTTTTCCCTCAGCTCGCTCATTGTGGCAGTGAAACTCCTCCAGAGCATCACTGGGGGTGCATTTTCCAGCTGCTGTGCAGATTTCACAGCTGTTCTCTCCTGAAGGGATCCCAGGGAGCAGCAGCAGCCCCCATGCCCCAGCTCTGCTTTGCATTCTCCTGCATTCATTTTTTAAAGCTTGCAGTCATTTTTGGGTTATAAATGACTTTTTTTTTTTTTTTTTACACTAAACTTCAAGGACAAACAGAACAGCTCCATGTTTGAGGAGTCTGAAAACCACTTTGATAATTCAGGCAAGCAACAGGCTGTGCTCTGCAGGGCTGATTGGCAAACTGGCTCAGGCTGGGGCTCCTCTCCTGACCCACAGGGCACACAGGGGAGACCAACCCTCAATTCCAGGCCTTGCCCTTGCCAGGGAGGATCTGCCCTTGGATCACCAGGTTTGGCTGATGGATTTCACTTCTCGTCTCACTGAGCCTGTAAAACACTTCCAAGACCCTCAGTGCAGCCTCTGACCACTCCCCACCTTCCCACACCATTTTCTCCACCTCCTCCTCCTCATTTCAAACCCTCGAGCCAGTACAAGGCTCTGGAATCTGCCCTGCTCAGGGCAACATTCCCAAATTTTACATGGGAAAAACCAGAGTCCAGCCAAGTCCACCTGGGTCAGGTGGATGGGAACCAGCAGCAGTGATGAGGGGCAGTTTTACAACATTTCACCCCCCAAAAAAAGCTTTATAAAATATTCCTCAATGCCAGGAGAAGCTGGAAATGCAGGTCCTGCCCATCTGCCAAGACCTTCTGATAATTACTTGTTAATCACAGTCCCCTGGTTCTCATTATTTCATTGTAACAATTCCCAATTTTTTCTTCAATTATTATCCCAATTTTTTTTCTATCCTTTAGACAAATCCTGGCAGTTGAACCCGACTTCACTTGGGATTAGAAGCTGAAGAGGAGATGCAAAAATCACAGCTCCTGCCTGGAAATTAAAAACTGAGAGAAGAAAGGCACTTCCCTTTGGTTGGGGAATGTTTAAACTTTTAATTATTAAAAATAATTAAAAAAAAAATAAAGCAGAAACGTTGAAAATCCAGAAAAAGCTTCCCCCAGGTCTGTGTCTCAGCATGAAAGACAAAACATTCCCACTCTTTTCTCCCAAAACCAGCAGCTCCATTTTCCATCTTTCCTCCCAGGTGAAGCACACGTGGCTATCAGAGCCCCACAAGGTGATGTCCTTCAGCATAATTGTCCAGGAAAATTATTATTCTGAGGGAGTTTATGAAATTATTATTGTGTCCAACTTTCCAGTTTAGCTTAGAGATCAGTCTGGGTGAACTAATTCCATCTCCCTAATGATTAAATGCCTCATATTAATATAACCCTGAGCAGGCAAGTTCAAGCAGCCTGCCTTGCTTTCATTCCCTGCAATAATTAGATCTTGAGGATCATTTTGTGCCTCTTTTAAAATTGTTGTTTCTTAAAAAAAAAATCTTTCCTGCGCCTCCTGTTGCCATCTGTCCTAACGGGCAAAGCTTGGCTTTGCCTCTGCCTTGGAAAACCATGGATTTATAGATTTAAATCAGCTGGAAAAGCTGGAGGAGCCACGCAGGGGGACAGCTGGAGTGGGTCCCTCAGGACACAGCCAGAAATCAGGGAATTACAGCTCCTTCCATGCTACAAACAGAAATGTTTTGCCACAGAGGGTGGAGCACAAAAAGAGAACCTCTGGATTCTTCCAGCATGAAAACCTCCAAGCTGCTCCTGCAGAGAATTCCCTGGACTTTTGTGCCAGTGAATCCCTGGGCCAGGAGGAGAAAAGGCAAGAGCTAGAAGCAGAGCAGGAGCCTGGTTTATCCTGGAGAACTTTGAGCCTTGTTTACCCTGGAGAACTTGGAGCCTGGTTTATCCTGGAGAACTCTGAGCCTTGTTTTATCCTGGAGATCTGAACTTGGTTTATCCTGGGAAACTTTGAGCCTTGTTTTATCCTGGAGAACTCTGAGACTGGTTTATCCTGGAGAACTGAGCCTGATTTATCCTGGAGAACTCTGAGCCTGATTTATCCTGGTGAACACTGAGCCTGGTTTATCCTGGAGATCTGAACTTGGTTTATCCTGGAGAACTTTGAGCCTTTTTTTATCCTGGAAAACTTTGAGCCTGGTTTATCCTGGACAACTTTGAGCCTTGTTTTATCCTGGAGAACTCTGAGCCTGGTTTATCCTGGAGAACTGAGCCTGCTTTATCCTGGATAATTTTGAGCACTCAGTGTGCAGGCAGAGCTGTCCCTAATTAGATAATGGGAGATTTCTTGGCTCACACCAAGCAGCTCAGAAGAAAGAGCCTCGTTATTGATGGGACAAACCACACAAAGCAATGGAGCAGAGTTTAATAAAGCAGGGAAGTATCAAAGGGAGAAAGGTTTTAATTCTTAATAAGTAGATCCATGGGTTTCATTAACCAGCGTTCAAAAGGGTTTTTTTAGGGTTGCTTTTATTACCTAATTAATTAAAGCCTGACCAATAAGACAGATTAGTCCAATGGAATTGCATCTTGTATTAATAGCAATACTAATTAATCACTGAGCTGAAGCATTCCTCTGCACTGAGGGGAAATCATCCCAGGCTGAATTTGGAGAGAAAGCTGGAAAGGAAAGGGGAAGGATGGGCTGAGCATGATTTTCTCCCCCAAAATGTGATTTTGATGATCATGGCCAGTCCAGCTGACAAAGTACAGGAATAAATGTAAAATAATGAGTTAAACATTTTAAATGGCATTTCTGAGGTTTTAAATGGACTTTTTAAAGCCCTTCCACAGACCCATCCTTGCTCTGGCCTGTGCTCCATCTCCACATTCCCAGGATGAGGAGGCCAGGGACAAACCAGGACTGAGACACAGGGGATTATCCCAAAATCTCCCCAAATGTCCCCAAATCTCTGTGACCTCCATTCACACACCAACAGCCTGAATTCCAGGGAATCTCAGATGGGACATCAAACCTCCTTCCCTTCTCCTTATCACACAGTCCCAGCCAGGAAAAAAAGGGGGAGAAAATAGAAAGGGAAAAAAATAAGAGAAAAGGGAGGGAAAAAAGAAGGGAGGAAAAAAAAGGAAAACAAAGCAAAGGAGAAAAGGGGAAAAAAAACCCAACTCTGTTAAATCTGGTTTTTCTGCCACCAAATTATGGATAATTCTCCTTCCTCCTCTCCAACAGCTCCCCCAGATTCCAGCTCTGCCGTGGTGCATCCTGCAGTCATCTGCAGGCAGGGAAGCAAAAGGAAAGGGGAGGGAATAATTTGTACATAAATATTAAAAAAAGGAGAATCTGTGGCTCCCACATAATTTGTTTTCTCATTAAGCAGCGTCTGCGAGCACGGGGATATTTGATCTATTAAAAATGCTTATTTAAATACTCCTCCTAGAGTTAATTTTTCCTCCTGAAGGCTGCTGTACAAAAATCCCTCTCTGGAGCAAAGGAGGGGGAAAAGCAGTGTTTGTTCAGGCCAGAGCTTTGTGCTCCATGTGAAGTTCTGTGACAGGACCAGGCTGCTGCCCCTGCTGTCACACCACGAGGATGATGATTCGTGGAGCTTTCCAAGAGCTGTGCACGTTAGCAATGACTTAGCCCAAATGAACATGATAAATAATTAACAGTATGCAGATTGCCATTATTGGAAAGCCCCTGGGCTTTACCCAGTGAGAAATTTCAATTATTCAGAAGTATTAATAAACTGGAATATTCTCTTCTCTTTTTTTCCCCACTTAATTTATCTGGGGTTTTTTTGTTTGGTTGGTTGTTGTTTTTTTTTTTTTTTTTGTATTTTACCTCGGGTGTGGAAAAGCCAATGGAGTTTTCCCTGTGATCTTGCAATGCCAAGGGAATTCTGCCCACAACCTCCAAATTCCAGGGAGTGTTTCCCATGATCTCCAAATTCCAGGGAGATCTCCCCATGATCTGCAGATTCCAGGGAGTTCTCCCCACAATATTCCAATTCCAGGGAATACTCCCCACAATCTCCTAAAGCCAAGGGAGTTGTACCCATGATGTCCCAATTCCAGGGAATTCTCCCCGCAATCCCCCAATTCCAGGGAGTTTCCCCCACAAAATCCCAGTTCCAGGGAATTCTCCCCACAATATCCCAATTACAAGGGCTTCTTCTACCCCAGTCTCCAAATTCCAGGGAGATCTCCCCCATAATATCCCAGCTCCAGAGAATTCTCCCCTCAATCTCCAGATTCCATGGAATTCCCCCTACAATATCCCAATTCCAGGGAGTTCTCCCCACAAAATCCCAATTCCAGGGAGTTCTCCCCACAAAATCCCAGTTCCAGGGGGTTCTCCCCCACAAAATCCCAATTCCAGGGGCTTCCCCCCACAAAATCCCAGTTCCAGGGGGTTCTCCCCCACAAAATCCCAATTCCAGGGGCTTCCCCCCACAAAATCACAGTTCCAGGGATTTTTCCCCACAATATCCCAATTCCATAGAATTCTCCCCTCAATCTCCAAATTCCAGGGAGTTCTCCCCACAAAATCCCAATTCCAGGGAGTTCCCCCCACAAAATCCCAGTTCCAGGGAGTTCCCCCCACAAAATCCCAGTTCCAGGGAGTCCCCCCACAAAATCCCCGTTCCAGGGAGTTCTCCTCATGTTCTCCCCTCTCCCCAGGGCAGGGGGCTCTGGGGCACTCCCAGTCACCCCAGTTTCTCCCCATGGAGACTGGAACTCCTTTCTGTACCCCATAAATCCAGCCCTGACCACCAAGGCTGGACTGGGGCTGCTCCCAGTTCTCCCAGTTCCCACCTGGGGCTTGTGCAGGAGGTCAGAGCATCCTCACCAGTTGAGGACTGGGCCATACAGGTGCTTTTTTCCCCCTTTCCCAGCGTTTCCTAAATAAAAAATCACTTCCCAGGGTCGCTGTTTGAAGAACCAACCGTGTTGCCAGTGACCAACTCTGGGTAAGGCGGCAAAAATCACAGATCTTTGTGGAGAAAAAAAAGGTGCTTTTCAGTAAAATAGCTCCAAACCGATGGCCTCTCATCAGGGTGGGGACAAAAGGGGACAAACGAGGCTGAGGGGACACAAAGCAGCTCCCAGGGAACATTTCTTGGTGTCTTTTTAGGTGGATGAACCATAGTGGAGGTGATCAGTGACACAAAATCCCTCCCTAACAGCAGATCCAAGCCCGGATAAAGGTGAACATCTTTAGGAATCAGCAGTGCCGTGTTCCCTTTCCCTTTGCAGCTCCCCGGGAAGATGTAAAATTGCTTTTTCCCAGCCCTGGAGTGACCGAGGTGTTCAGTGGCACAGCCAAAGGCTCGATCCGCGGCACAAGGGAGGGCTCTGCTGGAGGCAAACCGGAGTTACAGCACCACAGAACCTCTGTCCTGCTCCAAACACGGTCAGTCCCCTGCATTTTGCTCTTAAAAAAGTGAGTTTTCAATCACAGGTTTGGATTGTAAATCTTGTATCACGAGCGATCTTGCTACGCTCCAATCTCCCAGGGAAGTAACAACGGCAGAGAGGGTTTTTTGGAGATAATTCCTTAAATGTGGGCTGGAAAAGCTGCAGTGAAAGCACTCAGTCCCAGCCCAGAGCTGCTCAACCCTCTGGGGGCAGATAAGGCAGCGAGACAAGATAAGGAATGACAGGAAACTGCGGCTCAGGGCAGAGAGGAATTGTGCAGCCACAGGGAAAACATCAGATTTTGGGATGTTTGCCCCAAAATCATCATTCCAGCCCCTCTACACTCACTTTAGAATTGACACTTAGAAGTCTGAATGCAGCAAAAGTGAAGAAAGGCAAAAATCTCATTATCCAAAACCCCAGAGGAACTTTAAAACCAGTGCAAAATTCCCATCTCTGATGCCCCACAGACATTTCCCTGGGATGTGGGGTTTGATCCAGACACAGCAAAGGCCCTGCCAGCTCCAGCAGCCCCTGCAGCAGGATACAGAGCAGGAAACAACACAAGAGATAATGCCAGTCAGAGGGAAAACAAACCCAGCAGGGAAGAGCAGCAAAAGAGAACCAATAAATCAAAGTGATGGTCAGACAGCTTATTTCCACATTCCTGTTCCCAAACCCAGCACCAGCTGCTTCCCAGGCTGCTTATCCATGGGCTGCAGAGAGCCCAGCAAAGTTCTTGGGGCAGAATTCCCACCTGAACCAGGTTTTTCATGGATTGATTGGACAAAGGATTGGGAATTCCAGCAGGGAGGTCAGGACCTGCTGATGAGACCAGGAACTGCCACACTTCACTCACCCCACATCAATCCCTGCTCTCAGCTGCCCCCAAATCCTCATGGAGACAGAGGGGAACACGGGGAAAAGAGCCCTGTTGTTTTGGGGTGGGTTTATTCTCCTGCAGGAAGAATAAATGGGATTCTCCCAGCCCAAACCAGATGGAATCCCAGTGTACAGAAGGTGCAGGGAGATCCCCTACAACACAAACACATCCAAGTAGTCAAACACACTATATTTTAATGCAGATTTGCAAGCCAAGTGTTGAAAATTCAGGACATTTCATGTAAAGCACATTTGGTCCTCTTCCAAGTTTCCCATCCCCAGTTAAATACTTCATGGATAAATAACAATTAAGCATACATGGCACTTTGAGCTAGGAAAACCTGATATTGCACATGATACCAAGAAATACAAGAGTCTATTTCAGCAAGTGATTCCAGCACTGTTATCAGCTCCATTCTGATGCCATTGACTGGTACAAAAGCTCTCATTTTAGTGCATACCAGGTGCCCTGTCTTGACAGAGAAAAAACCTATCCAAGCAGTTTTAGAACAAAGAGGAAGAAAAAATTGGCTCCTGAAGGAACAGAGTCTTTTATCCCCAGCCTCTGTGAGGATAAAGAATATTTCTATGGGAAGATGACTGTGACATCACCAGGCAACAGAAATTCCAAAGCAATTCCCAAGAGCAGCTGACCACGTCTGGCTGGAAGGCAGCAACTCCTGGCTGGGCTGCTCCATTCTCAGCCACCTTCCCCTGTTCCTGGCAATCCCGAGGAAAACACGGAGGCAAAACAGTTGTGCAACTTCCTCACAGCCCTGGAATTCTCTCTGGAAAGTTCTGGAATGGATTCTGTGCACAGTCCTGGGCTGGGACCCTCCCCTGGGTTCAGGAGTTCAGAAGGCACAAACAGAGAGAGTGGCCAGTGTCACATTCAGGGAGTGAACTGGGACAAACCTGGGCCAGGAGAAGCCACCACTACACTCAGGGTGTGTCTGTCCTGTTCTTCCTGCCCATTCCTAAATCCTGCTTATCTCAGAATCCTGCTCATCCTGGCATCCTGTCCACCCTGGAATCCTGTCCATCCCCAAATCCTGCTCATCCTGGAATCCTGCTCATCCTGGAATCCTGTCCATCCCCAAATCCTGTCCATCCCAGAATCCTGTCCACCCCCAAATCCTGCTCATCCTGGAATCCTGTCCATCCCCAAATCCTGTCCATCCCAGAATCCTGTCCACCCCCAAATCCTGCTCATCCTGGAATCCTGTCCATCCCAGAATCCTGCCCATCCCAGAATGCTGCCCATCATGGCATCCTCTCCCTCCTGGAATCCTGTCCACGCTGGAGTCCTGTCCATCCCAGAATCCTGTCCATCCCCAAATCTTGCTCATCCCAGAATCCTGTCCATCCCAGAATCCTGCCCACCCTGGAATCCTGCCCATCCTGGCACTGCCACAGTGAGTTCCCAGAGCCAGTGTGGGATGCTGCTCTGGGCTCCCACCCCAGCACCTCTCAGGGCAGAGCTGGCTGAGCCCTCCTGGCCCAGGGGCAGAACTGCAGAGCCCCAATCTCCCTCCCTGCCTGTGTCCATCCTCCTGCCCTCCTCACCCTGCTCTGCCTGGAGGCACAGCCTGAACCTCTCCCAGCACCTCTGTGCCTCACAACACCCTGAATTCCTGCTCTCCTTTCAGACAGCTCAGACACCCCAGTAACACCCTGGGCACGGCCAATCCCACAGGAGCTGGAATCAGCAGCTGCCTCAGACACCAAGGCAATCCATCCCATTGCAATATTTTGGGAAATTTTAACCTATTTCCCTCTCCCCCCTCCAACCCTTCACCCCTTCAAACACACATAATAAGACTAAGAAGACTTGATGATTCTTTTTTTTTTTTTTTGCCTGAATACAAGATTCAACTACCACGGAACAGAAGATTCTACAACAAAGTCCCTGAGATGCATCTGCACATTAAAGATTCCAACAATAACCTCTCCAGCACAAACTTCATATTTATTAGAAATGTTTTGAGTTTCAACACGTGGTTTATGAAAACCAATGTTGTTGTAAGAAGGTGAAAATACAGCAGATCAAGTTGCCCTTGTATTTATGCCTCAATTTAAAAGTCATTAACCCAAAAATAACATTCTGCTACTTCAACTGTAGTTAAAAGTATGGAAGCAACGGGGAACCACTGGAAAAAAAAAACCCAACTTGTTATATTTAAAATAATTGTTTTGGCCTCAGTTTGTTGTCATCCCTCAAGCCCTTAACTGCTTTCTTCCTGAAAGTTCATAGATATTCTTCCAACATCTTAAAAAAAAAATCAAACATCTCTTTTTTTCAGTGACTTTGGGTTCCACTGTATTTTGCAACCAGCTCGTCAAAAAATACTTTTCCATCTTGCCAAGGAAGTTTTCCTTGCCAGTGAAGAGAACTTAAGGCACTAACACATGAATCCTGTCAGGAATGTGAAAGAGTTTGTTCTTCATGTACTGTGACACCAGTTCTTAGCAGCATCTCTCCTGAAAAGGCACTGAAACATGGCACACAAGGAAACTCTGGGAACTCCTGCCTAGAGTGGCTTTGCAATTCCCCCTTCCCTCCCCCCATCCCCTTCCAAAAAAGGCACCTGGATTGGTTTGATCCCTGCTTCCTGAAGCTGCAGGCTCTCACAACCCTGCAGGTCCCATCAGCTGTGAGTATGAGGGATGTCACACTCTTACACCACCAGGAATTATCTTTCCAAGAGTACACACAGAGCAGATTTGTTTCAGCAAACCCAGTGGGTTCCTACCTGAGTAGACCTTAAGGTTGTTGTATTGCTAGTCAGAAAAAAATTCAATAGTTCAACTCGGTGTAAAAAAAACAAATTGCACTTCCCCACTCCTTGCCCAAGCCTAGAGATCATTTCAAATTAAATACCAGCCCCTGCTCTAGAGGGACATCTGTAACACAGCTACAAAGAGGTAGCTAAGTGGCCAATTTGCCGCCTTCTCCTTTTGAAATATATTCAGCCTTCATTTGCAACAACATTTTTCACTGGAAAATGAAATTTTCGTTCTTGAACCAAAAGCTGTCTGTCCAGGTGGCACAGGGGACTGAGCTCCGTGTCCTTTGTGTCCCCACAGGGGCCACCTGGGGGGCTCAGGCCGTGCAGGGAGCAGCAGGAGGGGGAGGAATGTCTGCACAGGGGCTCCTCTGGCCCTGCAGGGTCCCTCAGATCAGTCCCACCATCCTGTCAATCTGTCTCATGTAGTTGCTCTTCAGGGGCAGCAGGTACCTCCTCTCATCAGGGACTCTGTTACACTGTGGGGAAAATTTAAAATCTTTTTAAAAACTCAAATCCAAACCCAGGCAAGCCCATCCCCTCTCTGCAATCCTTTCAGACCCTCCCAGTACAGAAAACTGTACCAAACAACACTTTTTACTGCAACTTTGCCTTGCAGACTTCCAGCACAAACCCCATAAATGAGCAGCAAGTGTTTCCTCAGTGCAGGCTGCAGCTCCCAAACACACAGCACAGCTTGTTGTGCAACTGAGATTCCCTTCACTATGACAACTGTGAAGGTTTAAAATAATGCTCTTTTTCCTGGAGCATCATGGGGAGGAGGGAAGGAACCACACCAGAACCTTCCAGCAGAGATTTTAAAAACATTGTCCTTAACTGCTCCAGGGGAAGGTGTCCCTGCCCATGGGGGTGGAATGAGATATCTTTATTTTATTTTATTTATCTTTAAAGTCCTTTCAACTCGAACCATTCTGTGATTCTGTGATTAAAACCAGACCTGTTCTGGGTGCTGATGGACACTGGAGCCACAGCTCTGGGCTCAGCTGAGGCCTTGCTAAGAAATGTCCCCTTTACATCCCCCAAAACCACACTGAGGAAGGCAAAGCTTGGTTCAGAGGACCCTCTGCTTCTCCCTTTGCCCCTGGCAGCAACACTGGAGGGTTTTAAGGGCAAAGCAAAGGGGAAGGGAAAAATAATTGGAAGTAAATTAACAAAGAACAAAAAATATTGCTGCAAAACACTTGAAAGGGGACAGGTTTCACCTCCACCTGAATCCCAGAATCACAGAATGTGGAGATTGGAGGAGACCTCCAAGATCATCGAGTCCAATCCAGCCCCAACCCTCAACTGGATCATGGCACCAAGTGCCACATCCAGTCTCTTTTTGAACACATCCAGGGGTGGTGACTGCACCAACTCCCCAGGCAAACCATTCCAGTATTTAATCACCCTTTCAGTGAAAAAC
>JBBMKD010000027.1:1200920-1219855 GCA_037834095.1 Argya squamiceps
GGCCGCGGCACGGCGGCTGCAGAGCTGGGAAAGGCCCCGGGGTGCCGGTGACAGCGGCCGGAGTTCCTCCATGGAAAGGGTGGTCAGGCCTTGGAGCTGTCCAGGGAGGTTTGGAGGGCACAAGGTGGGCACCGGGCACAGCTTGGCCCCGATGACCCTGGGGGGTTCTCCAGCCTCTGTGACACGTCTGAGCCGCGGCTCCGGCAGCCCAGCCCGGGGCGGGCACCGGGAGCCCCTCGGGCCTGCCCTGGAGCAGCGAACACGGCAGGGAACGAGCCCGGCCTTCCCCGGGCCGCAGGGGATTGCGCTGGGAGGGAGCCGAGCCACGCTCCGGAGCCAGGACCGTGGAGGAGACGGACACAGGGATTTCCAGAAGTGACAGGACAACAACGTGGCGAACAGTGCACCCGATGTGACCCCGTGGGACGGGGCAGCTCCGGGTCCCCAGGGCTGCAGAAATAGAAGAGCTGACAAATATGCCAGGTGTGGATGTGAAAGTGAACACCGCTCCGGCAGTACTGCTAAAACCAAACCGCTCGAAGATAAGCAAAAGAACAGAAAGAAACCACAGCTGGGGGAGGTAAAGAGGAAAACCAGCCCTGAGCTACCCCAGCAAACCTCAGCAGCGTCGCTGCGACTGGCCGTGGACAGGTCACTTGTCACTGAACTGAGCTGCCCTTTCACACTGGAGTTGCATCCTTTTACTAAAGTGCCTGGTTTGTTACAAGGAAAGGGGACAGAATATGAAGAATTGGGGAAAAATAATAAAGGACTTACTATGACAACCAGACAATAATGATCTGTCTTCAGCCTGTATTACAGAGTAGTTCAGAAGTCAGATCTTTGTTTTCCAGTTATTGTAACAGAAACAGGAGAATGAATAAATCCAAACCAAGTATCACAGCTCAGTGGTCCACGCAGACTTCAGGATGCTGACTTTGGACTAAATCCTCTAACGTGGCCAATCTTTCAGTTCCCTTCCTCAGTCTGCAGAATTCATGGATCTTTTCAATGTTATTCAAACCAAGAAGGGAATTCATTATTGACTCCAAAAAGAGGAAAATTCCTCCTGGTTGCAAAGACTGAAGTATCCACACCCCAAGTTAACACAATTACACAAAAGCACCTTAACAGTTTACTTACTCTTGAGACTCTTGTGAGAACCAAGTTGAGCTTTAAATTTCACACACAACAACGTTTTCTTCCTCTACTGACATATTTGCTCTGTTTATTGAATAATATGGTTCAGGAACTTCAACCCAAGGGGTCTTTTCAGAGAGAAACACAAATGAGACCAACCAGTGCTTCCAGTACCAGAACAAAAATAATCAGAAATGGCAATTTCACAGCCTGGCCTCTCAAAGTTGCCTGCACTGAGCACAACATTTACAGTCACTCTCCAGATGAAGTTAAAGATACCCAAATGTTCCCCAGAATTGGATAATGAGGGTTCTTAGATATTTCTAACAATAGTAAAAGCAGCTGTCCTACCACAGAGGAATATGCCAAAAAAAAGTGGTTTTCAACAACACTTTATTGAAGCACTTCAAAATTATCACAATGATAGATGTTGCCTTTAACAGAACAAAACCTGTCATGTCATAATTAAAAGGCACTAATCCTGGCACAAAGGTCTACTTACCCACCTTCCACTGGGAGGGAAATAAAAACATCAAGTATTTCACTTCTCCTTTGAAAAAGTATGTGCAAAGCCCCTCTGAGTGCCATTCTGTGTTTGCCACTGGAGTGACACGCCAGAGAAGACCCCTCTGTTTCACCAGGACATGCAGCATCTGCAGCCCTGAAGCAGCAGAGCAACTCTCTGAAGGGTCATGGTCTGGTGAGACAAGTTCTGCACTCATTTTTTGGGAACTAAAGCCCTGAAGCTCAGGCACTCACACATGACTTGTCCTCTAACACGATTCACTGTCTGTGTCAGCTCAGAAACACAGCTAGAGATGCTGCTTTCCTTTTTGGGATGCACCCTGGTCAGGGTCAGTGCAGGAGCAGGGCAGGGGAGCAGGGCTGGGCATGCTGGGGGAGGGAGCACAGATCCTGCACAAAGCAAACCAGGACATGCCATGGCAACGACAAAGGAAACCTCAGGGGAGTTAAAAGCTTGATAATCCTGCTAAGCCATACCTCAGCTTATTACAGAGCCCTGCACAGCATTCCTGGATTCAACACAGACACTGTTTAAGGCATTTTCTTTGGCCTTTACTTCTACCAGAAAGTGAAGATTTATGCAGTTTGATATGCCAGCACCCAAAACCTTTCCAACCTGTTTCCATCAAGATGCAAAGAGAAAACATAAATCATTGAGGAACTGGATTATTATTCCACAGATCACGGAACAGCTCTGCATTTGTGCATCTTTCCTGCTGCCAAGTGGTGGGACAGAGCTGCTCTGTGCAGCTGCCCCTGGCTGATGGGGACTCCCCTGCTCTGGAATTGCACTTTAAGGAGCCTCCATCCACACTGAGGCTGGGAGGACTGGGACACTCCAAAAAACACACAGCCAGAGCTGTGGGGACAAGCACAACCACTCCCCATCTCATCACTGCTGCTGAACAGAGCCAGCCCCAAGGAGTGAGGGCTGGTTTACACCTCAGGACAGCACAATGCCCACGGCCCAGCAGGGCACAGAGGCAGGACTGCTCTCCAAATTCCAGGTGTTCACGAGTTCTCTCTGGCTCAGGGTCTGCCTTTTCACAAGAGCTGCTTTTCTTAACCTGCCAACAGTCAAGACCTGCATCACAGGAGTTTCAGGACTATGGCTTTGATGTCAAATGCAGAAATTTATGAAATTAAAATGCATCCCCAAAAGCAACTTTTGTGAAGAGAAAGGAAAATTTAATCAGCTTCGTTTTACTGTCCACACTCACCACAGAGCCTGAGACAATCATGGCGAGATGACATTTCCAGAACACAGCTACAGCATCCAAGTTCAGCAAACACCACTGCTAATGCCTGAACTCCACACCTTTATTAGCCCAGAAAAGATTTAACCTCAAACAAAAACTGCCAGAGGAGTATTGTTTTCAGTCCAAGGCTGAGAGGTGTTGAGAAGGAAACACTTCCTACACTTCCCCTTTCAAAGGAAAGGTACCTGGCAAGTTACTCAAGGCCAAACCAGAACAAGAGCAGCCCTGTGCACTGGAATCAAACCAACTCTGAGGTCTCCTTCCTCTGAGGGCATCTGGCAGAGCAGCACCAGAACAGCTGTGAAACCCAGCTGGGCACATTGGGGGAGTATTGCAATGTACCTTTTAGAGCACACACATCACAGGGGCCCTGTGTCTCTCCCTGTTATTTACACCCAGAAACAGAAACTGGCACTGAAATACCACATCAGGCAGAGAGCTGTGGGCCAGTTCTGATTTACTGAATGATTGGTACAGTATCACACCAGCCAGGCTGACAAGGCTCACTGCACCAACACTGTGTGCAGATTTGTGTCTGGAGATATTTTACTTTGACTCTGAACTGCAGGGAGCTTGTTCTGCATGCAGGAAACTCTCAAAGAAACACACACAGAATGTTTAACAGTTCAGCAGTCCTTCCCAGCAGCTGAGTTACACTCAGGATGCTCAAAGACCTGCACTCAGGACTAAAATCTAACCTGATACAGCTCAGCAAGTTTGAAAGCTTACAGGGAGACAAGCCTGAAACAAGACATCCAATTTCTTACCAGTAATTGGAAGATGCTGACAGACAATCCTGTCAGTTAAAGTGTCCCAAGAGAAATTAATACAACAAAAACCTTTGGGAAGAACAGTTAGTGAAACTTCGGATTAAAATCACAGCAAAGATATTGTTCAAGACCTCAGTCAACAGAAGCCTCACTTTCCACTGAGATAAGGATCTTTCTGCTTTAATTGGCAGTGAATGATCAGGCACTGCAAGACCTGACACTTGTGCTAGGAAAACCAAGGTTTTACTCTAGGCTCCACACAAGAAGCAAGCCTGCAGACACGTGCATTTCTCTCCTGAAAACAGCTCCCCTGAAGAAGGCTGCCCCTGCTTCAGACCCTGCAGCTGCCCAGTGCTTTCCACACACAGAAAAAAGCCCTGAAATCTGCTCAGACTGACTATCTGAGCTTGCTCAGGTAAGGTGAGCAAGCCCCAGGCCTCAAAGGTACTTTGGTGAGCCTTTCACTGGAATAGCTGAACCACAGACTAGAAATCAGCTCAGGTATTTACCAATCCTTCTTCCCCCACTGTCATCTTTGGCAGAGGACACAGACATCCCATTGTGTTTTTCCATGAGCTCAGCCACACCAACTCAAGTCAGGCAGTTAAGTGTCAATACAACCCTCAAAACATAAGTTTATTGAATAAAGCTGAAGAGCAGTAAACCAACATATGCATCCACCTAAATAAAAAAAATCCACGTATTTACAAAGTCCAGTAATTGTATAAGTTGTTCACATGCAGAGAGTAATGCACAGGTTAACAATTGGTAGTGTTTGGATGCCATAAATGCTGAAAGCAGTGAAGTAGATAAACACCAAACACATCAAGTTTAGCTATAGGCCAGTTAACTAAACAGTGACCTGGTCCCCCCACGAAGATTCACACATTCTAGTTTAGTTTCCTTATTATAGGCACAAGCAAATTTGCTAAATAAAAGTAACTGTAGCAGTTCTGGTGAACTCGGGACTACAGCAGCAGGTTAACACACCCTCTCCTCTACAGCACCAGAGGATGGATTAATTGCAATCATGCTCCAGAGAACTGAAAGGGGACAAAAGGTTCAAATGCAACTTGAGGCTGAATGAAGGCAGGCAGGGCAGTGTAGTGTCTGTGCAGCAGGGCCAGAGCTGGGACACCACAGGAAGGCCATGGCAGCCTGCAGGAGCACTGGCTGCTCACAGCTGAGGGGGCTGAACGCTGCTCCAGCCCCCCACGGGCTGCAAACCACACGGAGGGGAGGGATCACACGCGGGCTGAGGCAACACAAGCAGCTGCACCAGGGATCTGCACACACCAGGAGCTACACTGACACTGCTGGATGAACACACCAGCCTGACAGAGGCTGTCCCTTTGAGTCACTGAGAAAGTAAAGCTGCAGAAAGGTTACAATCTGGAGTTTGTACACACCTCCCTAAGCTGCAGAAAGGTTACAATCTGGAGTTTGTACACGCCTCCCTAAGCTGCAGGAGCTAGACAAGAGACAGGGTCGATTCATTGGCTCTCTTTGTGCTTTGACACAGCAAACCATCTCACTGCATCTGACAGGCTTTGCACATGGGTACATGGAGAAAGCAGGCGGGTCTAGAGTTGTCACAATAGCCCAGGTATTCCATAGCACCAGGTGAAACTGTGCCCAGCCATTCCAGGAGCAGGACAGACACTGACAATTACACACAGATTGTGCTAAAGGTCAACAACGGCCTCGATACAAGAGCATCAGTAATTTGGGTGTCATGCAGCTGCTCAGAATGCGTGTTCTGGTTTCAGAGAGAGACCACGAGTATCTGGAGATAGAAAAATGTATTTGAACAAAGCCTGATGTTCCTAGCCATTTGTTTTCATGCTGGAATACTCCAATGTTTGACAGTTTGACAGAACAGTCCGTTCCCATCCCCCACATAAACGTTAAAACAGAAGCAACAGAATGATTTTAAACAGATGACTTTCCTAATTCACCCAGAGAGTTTTCTTTTTCAAGTGACAGGATCTCAGCTGTAGGTTAGTGATGCTGATCTATGCCTTGTGCTCCCCTCAGCAGTTTCCATTTCTCTGCTTACGTACACACATCACATGCATTTGTGAGATCAGTCAGTATCCCACAACTCACGCTTAAATGTTTTCTAACTACTGTATGTGGCATCTTACAGAATCTTCATGCTGTCAAGCATCAGCATCTTCAAGCCACTAAACACTAGAAATAAAACACTTGCTGAAAATCATATAAAAACCTGGCCCTGAAAAACCAGAACAGAGTGTACCATCGTAGTTAACATGGTAGAGATAGTTCTTTAAAAAGCTCCCCCCCCATAACCCTCCCACCACAGATGGTTGTAAAATAAATATTTGTGCTGACTTTATCATGACAACTCTAGTTGTTTTGTGACAGAATAGGAGTACAAGTCTTCAGCAGTGCACATGAGAAATGAACCGTGAAAAGGCAGATTCTTGGGACAGGATTTTTGGGTAGTATCTCATCATGGAGGGAAGTGGACAATTGAGATTATGGCCAACTGGTACTGGAGATTCCAGGAAGACTTCAGCTTCTTCTAGATTTTGAATGCTGAATAAGCCACTGAAGCGTGATATCTACAGAGAGAGAGAAGAGAAGTTCCACATTCAGGTATTGGTATAAGTGGGAAGGCTTTGGTATTCCAGTGTCCCAAGCACAGGACAGGAATATCCAAGCCCTCCTCTAGAGGATGGCCCAGGGCAGATGAACACAATGATTTTTTAGGATGCTTTGGTGTCCATGCTTTGATCCTGTAACTGCCCCAGCATCCTTTAGGTAACCATGACATGCTGGTTCCTCAGCTCTGTCCATCTCTGGGAAAGAGAGATTCCTTCATGGAATTACTTCACTATGGCTCCAATAATCAGTTTTAGATCAGCACTGCTCTGCTCAGCCAGCCTGCAGCTCCTCCCCTGATGAGAACAAAGCTGCTTTAGCCCTGTGGGACAAGGCATCACGCTCCTCCCTGCCTGGAAAAGGCTCTCCTAAGGAAGGGAAAGGCCTCAGTGATGCTCAGCTGTGCTGGGAGCCTTGTCTGGATCTCCACAGAAGGGAGTCTCTGCTTCCATCCATCATGTCTGAACCTTTCACTGATGCTAAGGTGACAGGGGCTCCTTGGAAGTGTTCCACAGACTATCCAGTTTTCCTAGAAAGAAGCTTTTTTTCCCTATAAAAAACCATCCTGGTATCCTTTAGAGCTTCTCCTGGGAGCATCACCCTGAAGTTTCCCCACCAGCAAACTCCTGTCACCCTGGCAGTGCACCAGTGTTAATCCCATGGCAGCCATGGAAGGCACCAGGAAAAGGATGGAAAGTGTTGTTAAATTCTGTTTTCACTCAGCTCAGATGACTCAGTTTACTCACAAAGCTCATGGCAAACAGCAGAGATCACACAGGACATGTTTTCTCTTTGAACCCCACAAGCTCTGAGGCATTTGATGTCTGTGCCAGAAAAAGGCACTGTTTGGCTGCAGGGAACAGATGCCACAACACAAACTGCTCTGATAACAGCAAGGGAAGGTGATTATTTCAAGGGGATGACTTGAGGAAAAACTTGCTGCAAATACTTGCCATCCTCACCAAGTGAGGCAGAGGCAGAGCACCTGACAGGAGTATAAAATCATTTAGGCCAAGCTGATGGAGTAGCCAGCTCTTTCCTGCAAACTGACTGAAGAAAGGAGCACATTTCACAGGGACTGACACTTTTTGGTAACTACAACCCCTAAAACTTTAACACCAGTCATGATTCCTCACTGCCATCAGGAGTCATGCTGAATTCAGCCACTGCACTCACACACTGGTCTTTGATTTGTTCCTGCTGTCCTGAGGACAGGAAGTTTGTGGTTAAGAAGTTACAATCCCCCCAATCCATCCTCTGACAGCACTTCATCATTCTCAGTGTTTTGGGTTAATAGTTACCTATATTATCTTTCTCTTTGCAAGAAATTGAGTAGCAGCAGATTTCTCTGTCCTGAATAGCAGCAAGGTTCCTAGGAAAGAGAGAACGTTTCAGCACACATTCCACTGACCATCTGAACTGCTCCTCTTCCCCTTCCCCACACAACTTGTTCTGTACAATATCCAGTTCCCTGCTGTTGCTGGCTTTTCCACCCATAAATGTGAGCTTCCTGACCTAATAACAACCCTATGTACATGAATTTGTTGAGCAAGAGAAATGTTTCTTAGCAAGGGTTACACTTACATCTTTTCAATTAGCTGTTTCTCATCCAAAGCGTTAGGGAGGTCTCTCTTATTTCCAAGTACTAGCACCTGAAATCCAGAGAAGGAAATGGTTATGGCTTTGTTTAAAAAAACCCCAAACAAACAGACAAAAACCCCAACCAAAACCAGAAAACCAACAAACTCCAAGGGAGTCTCACGAGCAGTCTGCATCTGCCTATTAAATCCAATGGAATGAGATATTCACTGTTAAACCAGCTCAAGAAAGAAGACTGAGCTAGTCCCAGGGAAAGAGGGGGTACAAACAAAGTGCCCTGTGCAAAGAGCAAGCAAGAGAACACATCAGCTGATAAATGTGAGAACACTTGCAGCACTCTCATCTGACATTCCCCAAAATTACTCTACACTTCTGTACTACACTGTGGTTAACCTTTAGTCAATAGCACAAACTCATCCTGTGGAATCCTCTAAACTGTTTCAATTGTATTTATTATGTTTTATTATTTGTTTTTATATATTATGTTTTATTTTGTTATGTTTGTTTTGCACTAAATGAAATAAGAGCACTGAAGGCCAAAAATTGGTTTTAGGCACTGGGGACAGGTATTGTCCATGTTTATACTGACCAGCAAGGTTGGGCCTTACAGCTCAGAGCTCAAGGTAGAGTTCAGAGTTGCTCAAGTGATGCACATTCCCCAGAGACACTGAATGGTGTTTGAGGTGGTGTTACTTACAGGGATTCCTTGTAGCTGGGGCTTATCTAGAAGGTTGTGCAGCTCATTTCGAGAGGCTTCTATTTTGTCACGGTCTGCAGCATCTACCATGTAGCTTTAAAGAGAATTTCAGGTTAGGTCAGTGACACTGAGCTCCTGCAGAAACATCACTCTTTGCTTTACACTGCCAGCTTTGAGCACATTCAACAAAGCTAGGACTTCTGAGCAAAGAATTTAGTTCTTTTATAAAACAAAAAATCCTCTAAGAGCAGAGCAGAAGGAAGATGCTTTGTGTGAGCACTGCCACCCAGTTCAGACAGGGAGGAGTTGGTACTCCAGAGGAGACACTGATAAAATAACCCATCCTGAGGCCTGAACTTCAGGGTGAAAAGGTCAGTGTGGCTGCAGTGCAGGCTCAGAACCACAAAGAGAACTGCAGGGTGAGGCAGGCAGGGTCAGGAAGGCCCCCAGAGAAGAGAGGAGAGGCAGAGCTGAAGGAAGGACACTTACACAATAGCATTGACTCCTCTGCAGTATCGCTCCCACATGCTCCGGAACCGCGGCTGCCCTCCTATATCCCAGATCTTGGGGCAAGGGAGAGAGACAATTCAGCATGCACTGTGTCTGAACACGTCAGGCAAAGATTAGACAGGAAATCACAACAGTTCTTCCTCTCTCTTTCAGCAGCTGCTGGACCTCTCCCACGTTAAAACAGGAATAATCCTTGCACAGCTGCTCAGGGCCCCACAGCAGGAGGTGCAAACTGGAGCACCTTGCACCAGACACAAACACATCCTGTGTGTGCAGGTCACACACTGAGCTACACAAGAAAATACAATGTGTTCACTTAAAGCTTTGCTTTGGATGTAAACCTCCCCTTAAGCAAACTGATGGGCAGGAAAGCAACATCTCTGGGCCTCAAAGCACTCAGATGTAAGGCAGACAGCATCATCACAACAGTGCTTTAGCTAGTCCGTGAACCTGGGAACCACACACACAATCTCATTTCAGAAGCTCCATAAATAAACATAAATGTCTTCTTAAACTACTCGACAGATTTAGCTGAGCCTCTTCAGTTTTCTATATTTGCCTCAAGGCTGCAAGCAAAACAGAGCAAATATGTAAATTCAGACTAGAAACTAAAGAAACAGTCAACAATGGCAACGTACCTTTATTGTAACATTACCCTTTGTAACTTTCCTCATGTTGAAGCCCACGGTAGGAATCATATCTTCACTGAATTGACCTGACTGGAAAAAAGAAAAAAAAAGAGACAGTTAAATTTAGTGCTTATCTGACACAACTGGTTTACATAGGAAAATATCACAAGCTTTTTCTAACCATTTGCTTTCCAACTGAAGGTTTTACAGCCCAGAAGTCATGGATGTTAAATCCATGTGTACTGGAGTGTGCAAGTTTTGGACACACAAAGGACAAGGCAGACACCAGAAGATCAGGCAGGAAAGCTTCTATTTTAATTTTCTGACTCCATCTTTTATACATTTTGATCAGAAGGCAAAAGATTGGCTACACAGGGTGCCACCTTCTTGACCTCATTGGTGAACATCACCCTCAATCAGCCCAAAATCCTCCTGCCAGAGGAGAAACATGTAAACAAAACAGATAAATTTTAAATGTATACATAGTTCACATGAAGCTGTGCAAAAATCTCCACTACAAACTGCAAAAACTAAAAAGCAAAAAAATTCAGGACAACACTGGAGCTTGTGTAAAGGCAGACAACTCAAGCACTGGAATCATTTTTCAAGCCAGGGGAGCAAAGTCACCAGGGGAAGTGCTGAGCAGATGGACAGGCAGGGCTAGGGGTGGAGAAGAGCCATTCACCTACTGCTGCTGCAGCCAAGCTCTGCATGGCAGCCTCTCCCAGTTACCTGGGAGCCAGGAATGCCCAGAAGGGCTCCCTCTGATGCAAGCTGCTCTCTGGCCAGCGTTTGCAGAAATAAATCACTCCTGTGGAGGAAGCCTCCAGCCCACAGCTATGGGGTGACTCCCTGAGGAGTGTTAAAGGCTGCAAAGTGGAAGGACCTGATGGATCAGCTTCCTGCCAGGCCACAGAGCCCAGCGTGTCCAGCAGTGGCAAATGCTGCTGCAGAGTACCTGAGACAGCAGAGATCTGCGTCCAGCATCACTCCCAGCTGGGACAGAGCTGCTGCAGACTGCACAGCACTGGGGAGCCCCTCCAGAGGCAGATGTTTTACTGTCTGTAACACTTCCATCTGCAGCAGCCTGACAGCCAAGTTCCCAACCATCTCCTGCAGCCACAACACGAGTTTTCAACACTGCTACAGATTTCTCCCTTGGCTGTTTGGCAGAAGGTGAATCAGCCACTGTGGCCATTATGAAGCTCCCTACATCCATGATGTGGAACACAACCAGACAGTCAAGCACATTTGGAAAGATCAGGGTTGATCCCAAAGCATTCAGTTGTTAAATTAGGGTCTGGTATCACAGCAGCAAAGTCTGCACCCCTCCCCTGACAGGGCCCAGAGAGGTTCCCTGGGGCTCAGAGCCTTTTGGGCTCTCTGGAGCACACACACCCCCCACTGCCCACAGGCTGCAAGGAGCAGCTAAGCCTGCCCAGGGGGCCATAAAGGGCAGCAGCTCCTGGCCTGTATCAGAGCAGTGTGGGCAAGGACCAGCCTGGCTCAGCCTGCAGCACTGCTTCACAACCAATCTGCCCTTCTAAGGCAGCAGGGTGGGATACAGTGGGAATGCCAGTGCAGGGGCTGCCCATTCCTGTCACCCTGAATTTTCCTGCTTTTCAGTGTTTGCAGGTTGTAGTGGAGGTTCTCATGCAGCTTCATGTAAACCATGGATATATTTAGAATTTATTTGTTTTGTTTACATGTTTCTCCTCTGGCAGGAGAAATATGATTGAGGGTGATGTTCACCAATGAGGTCAAGAAGGTGGCACCCTGTGTAGCCAATCTTTTGCCTTCTGGCCAAAATGTATAAAAGATGGAGTCAAAAAATTAAAATAGAAGCTTTTCCTGCCTGATCTTCTGGTGTCTGCCTCGTCCTTTGTGTGTCTGAAACTGGCACACATTCCTGCCCAAAACTCCAAGGCCTGGGCTGCCCACTGCAGCCAGAGTGACCAGCACAGCTCAGAGCTCTGCTCTGCCACGGCTGGGGCAGCTCAGGTCAGCTCCTCACACCAATCCTGCCTCTCAAGGGTCACTTTGCCACCCTGCTCGAGCACCACGGCATTCCTGCCTCCACATTCCTGCCTCAGTCACAGCCCACACCCACAGCTCCCAGCCCAGCCTCTCCCAAGCACTCCCTGAGCCTCCATCTCTGAGCTGCTGAGCCTTACCCCACATGCTGCCAACTATTCCCACTCAGATCCTTCTCTCCAGAGCTGCTCTTATCAATGGGAACACACATCCCAGGAACCTCCTGGACTCATCACCTCCCTGCTGGCTTTATTTCCAGCAGGCACGTGGGAAGCTGAGGTCCCTTAGGGGAACAAGGCCCAGCTATGGTGAGACTTCTCCCAGCAGCTGAAGGAGGATTTTGGTGCCTCTTCATCCTGGGCTGGGTGGTCTTGAAGAGATTCCCACCAGGATATTTGCCTTGTTGGCCTTATTCTTACCCCATAAAGAACCTTATCATGAGCCTCATCAAACACTCCCTGCCCATCCCTGTGAGGAGTTTACAGCCCTCCCCTGCAGCACTCCCTGTGCCAGTCATCCCACTAATTGCAGCACCAATTCCACGTTCTCCCACTGCTCTTGCAGGATCCAGATCCCTGCAGATTGGAGCAGCACTTCATTTGCCACCTCTTTAATGGAATCTTGAAATTACTGTGACCCATCACAGGGAAACTTTGACAGAATCTTCAGGAAAGCTGCTGCATCTTATTCCTTCCCAAGTGCTCTCCCTGCCCACGCTGCACATCCCCAAACTTGTTCTGACTTGCTTAAAACCTCAAAACCTTCCAACTGCAGTGGCTCAGTTGAGTTTCAGCTGTTCTGTGCTTTGCAGAGGGACAATCCAGAGCTGACAGGAACATTGGGGTCAGCTCAGGTCTTCCCCCGATGTGAGTGTGGGTGTTCCCCTGCTCACAGGCAGTGGGCCCAAGGAGAGCTGTTGGCAGCCACCTTCTCTTTAAGACAGGTCAAAAATTGGTTGAAACGGTGGTAAAGGATTTTAGCAGCAGACAGTGATCTCCTTTGATGGATTCTGCTACCACATTCAACTGTCTTGGCCCAGAAACAGTTCTCTAAACTCAGAATTTAGAGGGCTTTTGTTTATTACCTCCTCAGAGGAAAAAAAGCCAGGAATTCAGCTTCAACTTGGAGTATTCAAATGAAAAACCTACTCGAAGAGCAGGACAAAAGGAACATACTTTTACCAGCAGTCACTAGGCTGGAATCAGCCTTCTCTCCCAGAGCAGAGCACTGGTGCTATCAATGTGCTCACAATAAAATTCTTTCTCCTCCTGAAACACGGGCTTTAAACAGCTCTGATATGCACAGCAATAATTCCAATTCCTGATGGGAAAGCCTTTGGCTGCTGTCACACACAGCAGCACTGCTCAGCACCCACCCAGGACAGCAGGAGTGGGTGCTGGCAGAGCCAGCAGTGCCTTGTCTGCAGCACTGGTGCCCACCCTGAACCCCCCGGGAAGGGCAGAGCTGTCCCCGCAGGGTTTGAGGGAAGCCCCGAGGTCACACAGCACCAGCACAAAGCCAAGGTCACCAAACAAAGTGAACAAAGAGCCGTGGGGGAGATAAGGGGCAGGAGACTAAACAGAGGCAGCTCCAGAGGCCACGGGCACAGAGAAGCCACAGGACTAATCCTTCACCCTCCTGGGTTAGGAGATGTTCCCCCCAAAGCTCCTGGAGAGCCCAAACGTGAGATTTTAGAGCAGCATGAACCCACTGTATACCCCCATGGATACTTATGTTGGACAAGGAACATTCACAGCAGCAAAACTGCATCCAGACTGAACTGAGGGACTTCATTCCATGGCCAGACTGCAGCATTTCTGAACAGGCCAGCTACAGGTACAGCTCATTTCCCACAGGAAAACTATGGGCAAGTGTTTGACTTGCCATCCCTTGGCATTCCACAAGTGTACAAAGGATGTGAGTTTAGGCTCTTCTATAATTTAATTAATATTACAACAACCTTATTAAACCATTTCCAGCTGTCTTGAGTAAAAAAAAAAACATAAACCAAACAAAACCACATTTGGGTTGCTTCATCTGCCTCTCTATAACCACAAGCTACAGCCAGAAACTGAAATTCCAGCAAGTTATGGAATGGTGGAGTGGTTTCAACTGGGAGGAACCTCAAAGAGCATCCAGTTCCACCTTCCACAGCCCCAGAGTGCTCCAAGCCCTGCCCAGCCTGGCCTTGGACAGCCCTTAGCAGACTGTCAGCCCCCTAAGCAGCTCGAGTTTGATTCCACAGCCTGCACAAGGACATTCTTTGTATCACCAGAGAAGGTCAGGGCAGCCTTTAGTTCGTATCTCATAAAGCTGCCATGATTCACTCCTGTTACAGCACCAATTTCTTCACACAGACTTTGTTGGTACACAGCAAAGATGGTTTTATCTTTAATCATATACTTTTCATCCAGCTAGATGAGATCACAAACAAGCTTAACCAAGCAGGAGACAACAGCACTGGAGTATGGAATCCAGCCAGGACACTCCCAACCCACCTGAACCAGAGGATTCATTAAACCCTGCTGCTTGTCCCTAAAAATTGCTTTCTTTTGGCGCTAAGAAAAAATGCTGCACGTCTCCAAAATGTCTTCTTGAACAAAAATCATTTAAAAAGCACTGCAATTTTAGCATTATATCAAGCTACCCCTACACTAAACCTCCTCTGCAACACTCAGAGCCTCAACCAAGCAGTGCAGCATAAATGGCCAAATCAACTTTCTACAGTCCAGCTTCCTTCTTTAGGAAATACTTCAGAGTTCCAGCTGCTTGTGATCATCATCAGAAGCCTGAAGTCCAGATTAGAAGCCTCCATCACTGAAAGGCTCCCCAGAAGCACTTCCAGGAATGATTCCTGCAGAAAGCAGAGCTGCTGTATGACAAGAGAAGGCGTTTTTATCTCCCCAGCCCTGACTTTGACTGAGTATTGAAAAGGACATGGACTGCTCAGCAAATATCCACCACAAAGAAGGAATATGTGTGTCTCTAGTCAGTCATGTAAGAGCTCAGGACATGTCATTTCTGACAGTCAAGTGTCCTTATCCAGATGTTACCACTCAAAGCTCTGCCACTGCTTACAAAGTGCTCTACAGGAACTCAGGGCCAGGATGGGAAAAGGAGATTGTGATTTCAGCCCACCTAGGGTACAGAGCTCAAAGAGAGGGTCTGAGTCACCCCCCAGGAAGGCTCATCACTTCATTTATTAGCTAATTTATTAGCTAATGAAGTGATGCAATGCATTTCAAGGGACTTCTGCCATTAAGAAACACTTCCAATGTGATCTCCCTTCTCCCTCAGCCACGTGTGCATGAAGTGACAACACAGGGGATTTATGGCCTGACTGGGTGGTTCAAAAGGCATCAGAGCAGCAGTGCAGCTCTTTAGAGCAGTACTTTTTCCTGCACTTCTCTGGTGTGGCTTCTCCAAGCCCAAGTCACTTATAACAGTCATGAGAACAGAAGGAAGTTGCAGCTCCCAACTGGCCAAACGAATTTTTTGTTGAGAAGCACTGCAGGAATTGCCCCTCTCTAGAAACCACAGCCTCATCCCGACACCTGGCAGATACCCCGGAGTTAAAACACCAAGCACACCAACTCAGGCTCTGACACAAACCCTAAGAAGGGACCTGATTTATTTACCCTGTCACCACAAAGAGGCTGAGTTTAGCTGTTGGTAATTGTATCAGAAACCTCCAAGTCCCTCCCACTCCTCCAGATCTCTGCTCCCTGTCAGGCTAAGGAGCTCCAGTGCCAAACACCTGGATCAAGGACCAACCAAAACTTCTCCAGAAGCCCCAGGACATGCCACTGCTCCATGAAATTCACTGCTGAGGCTGCAGGAGAGCCCCAGGCCAGGAGCAGGCTCAGTCTGAGCTGTGTTTCAGTTGCATCACTGGGCTGGAGCAGCCCCTGGTGCTCCCAGAGCAGCACAGCCACAGCCCCCAGCTCCAGCTGTGGGCTCAGGGAAGGCTGGAATGGCCCCGAGTTGCCAACCCCACAGGATCCTGCAGGGGCTGTAAGTGAGGGGCATTCCCAGGGCTGGGGTCAGGAGCTGACAACCCCAAATCCACCCCAGGATGACAGGCAGCTTCTCTGAATAAGAGCCACAGGCCATCCACATCAGGGAAATGAGGCCCAGGAAGAAATGATATCCTCCCTTGTGAGCAAGTTTACTCACACACATGGAAAACTTATGCTTAATATCTAATTAGAGACAGTGACTAATGCAGAGCCACGGAAAAGCAGAAGCTGCATTAGCTGAATCCAGCTCTAACGAGATTTCACTGCTAAGGCTGGGTGTGAAACCTCCTAAACAGACTGATCACAGGAGGGTTTGGGCTGGGAGGGACACTCAGGACCATCCACAGAATCACAGAATTCAGGTTGGAAGAGACCTCCAAGATCATGGAGACCAACCCAGCCCTGACACCTCAACTGGATCATGGCACCAAGTGCCACATCCAGTCTGCTTTAAACACATCCAGGGGTGGTGACTGCACCACCTCCCCGGGCAAACCATTCCAGTATTTAATCACCCTTTCAGTGAAAAACTTCTTCCCAATATCCAACCTGTATTTCCCCTGATGCAGCTTAAGGCTGTGTCCTGCAGGGACACCTTCCTCTATCCCAGGGTGCCCCAAGCCACCCTTGGGCACTTCCAGGGATCCAGGGGCAGCCACAGCTTCTCTGGGAACCTGTGCCAGGGCCCCACCACCCCCCCAGGGAAGGATTTATCCCCAATATCCAATCTAACCTCTCCATCTCTCAGTTCAAAGCCCTTCCCTCTTGTCCTGTCTCTCCAGGCCTTTGTTTGATCACAAATCAGCTGTTTGTTTACCCTGGAGGAATAAAGGTGTTCAAACCCTGCTATCAGTCTAGAAAAGGAAGATTCTAGACCTGGGCTGCTCCTCGTGGCCTCTTCAGCAGCAGCCAGGCCTGTACCAAGCTTCCCTGTGTGACTGGCTGGGTTTTCCCTCTGGTTCCACAGCCCTGATTGATGGGCAGAGATTATATCAGAGATTTATACTGGATTAAAGTCTCTGCTGTCAAGACAGGCAGCACACAAGCCCCTAAGGCCCAGCAGGCTGCTGGTGTGCACTCCAGCCTTCAGAGCCATCCTACAGGACATCTTGCTGTGTCATTCCCCTCACTTCAGTCTTGAGGAATCCCAACAGCCTCATCCAGCCAGACCATTAACTGGCCTGCAGAGAGCACTTGTTCTGTTCCTGCACTCATTCCCAAATGCAGACTCTGAACTGAAGTCAGTCAGGGAAGAAAATAAGAGACCAGCCCTGCACTTCTCTAAAAAGTGATTTTGCACTGCTAACTGAAGTTATGCTATTATTTTGTTTAATGATACAAACCTGAGCAAACCCCTTACCTCTGGGTTTTTTGGTGTAAACACTCACCAGATTTCCTAATGATAAACTTCAGAAATGTGACCTGCTGCTTCCAAACCAAACCCAGCTGAGGAGGCTGTGTCAGCACTGCTCCACAGCTTCCTCCTTCCCCGGGGTTTTGCAAGGCTCTCAGAATGGCACTCACTCACAGAAATGCCTGGGTGTGATCCCAACGTGGGGCTGAAACCCTGCAGGAGCCAGCCCCCGCAGAGGAGGCTGCAAACACCCCCAGCTTTACTCAGGGACACTTCTCCCACTCGGATGGGTTCACCTGATGTGCAGCTACTACAGCTCTGGCTGCTGCACACACCTGCAGTGAGTTTAACTCCCCAAAACACATGCTGCTGCTGCTGCTGCTGCTGCTGCTATACAGAAGCAAAGCTTTGTTTTTTTGGTCAAGTGCCATCAGCAGGAGGACTCCAGAGGATGAAAAGCCTGCAGAGAGCCCCCAGCTGCAGAAACACTCCAGGCAGGATCAGCTCAGCAGCCACAGATCCAGGTTGTTCAGTAATTTCAGAGCGCCACTTCTACAAATCAGATGTTTTGGTAGAGTGTGGAAGAAAAGGCTCCTGGCACTCCTGGGTTACTCCAGCAACTTCCAGCTAAGAGCCAGTCAGAGAAAAGTTCCCTTTCCTGAAGTAACCCATTCCCCACCATTACCAGGAAGGCCACTGAGTGCCCACACTGAGCTACACAAGGTAATGTCCTGCCAGGGTGTCTGTCAGTCTGCAAGGATGGTGCACAACTGCAAGAGAAAGAAAATCCTTTTCCCAGCCAGTAACTCATCCAACTGGCACCAAAATAAATACTGGCACTGAAATAAATACATTCTTACAAGTGTTCCACCGTGTGAAGGACACAGCCTCAAAAACCAAAATACAGGCCGAAGGTGTGCTCACTCTAAAGCTGGAGACATTTCTCGTTCTAGGTGCACTCAGGTCACTCACACTGCCTGGAAAACCACAAGATACCCTGGCTGCCCATTCCAGGAGCTCCCAAAGTCCAGCCTGTCTCCTGGAATGTTTTCCAGCACACACATCAGCACAGCAGGACACTGATGGAGCTGAATGGCTTCACCCTTTAGGCAAAGCCACTCTTTATCTGACTCAACAATGGAAAAGCTTCGTGTAGGAGTATTCCCACACCCTTCCTTTACCTGCTGCAGGCACATCACCACATCAGCAGGCCCCGATGGGCTTATGCTCCTTAGGTAAAATGTACCTTAAGAGAAAGATTATTTGATATGGGTTTCAGCAATCGATCAGCAAATATTTGAGAGGAGAAGCGTGAGTGGTTGCCGACACTTAAGTGATTTAGGACTACTAAAAAACAGTCAAAGGGAGGCGGCAGCCGAAGACACACAATGTTATCTCCACATCTGCCAACCCGAGCCCCGCCACACCGACACCCTGACTGCAAGGCGCCTTCAGAGCCGCTGTGGGCTCGGTGTCCCCGCGGCTCCCATCAGCACACAGAGCTTTAGGGCGGCCCCCAGGGCTCAGCCATCCCACCCAGCCAGGATATCCCACCCCTGCCCGGCCCAGCCCGGCTCCATCCCCGCGGCCCCGGCCCGGCTCGGCCCGGCTCCATCCCCGCGGCCCCGGCCCGGCCCCGCTCACCGCGATGACGTTGACGAAGGTGGTCTTGCCCGAGTACTGCAGCCCCACCAGCGTCAGCTCCATCTCTTCCTTCCAGAAGAGCGAGCGGAACCAGTCGAGCAGCCGGGACAGCAGCGCCAGCATCGTG
>JBBMKD010000027.1:1231575-1244522 GCA_037834095.1 Argya squamiceps
GGCCCTGCCACAGCAGATCCTGGGGACAAGGACACAGCCAGGCCCTGCCACAGCACATCCTGGGGACAAGGACCCAGCCAGGTCCTGCCACGGCACATCCTGGGGACAAGGACACAGCCCGGCCCTGCCACGGCACATCCTGGGGACAGGGACACAGCCTGGCCCTGCCACAGCACATCCTGGGGACAAGGACACAGCCTGGCCCTGCCACGGCAGGGGACAAGGACACAGCCTGGCCCTGCCATGGCACATCCTGGGGACAAGGACACAGCCTGGCCCTGCCACGGCAGATCCTGGGGGACAAGGACCAAGCCAGGTCCTGCCCCAGCATATCCTGGGGACAAGGACCCAGCCAGGTCCTGCCACGGCACATCCTGGGGACGAGGACCCAGCCAGGTCCTGCCCCAGCCCTACACCTGCCCCTTCCACCCTCTTACCAACCCTTTTTAGCTTTCCCTGGGGCTGCAGAGACACACTGAGAGCCTGACACGCTCTGAATCTCAGGAAAGCTGGCCCCAGGCTCCTGCACACCGCCGAGGAGTTGGGATCAGGACCACGCAGGTCCTTGGCTTCCCCCTGGGGACCGGGGATGTCACTGAGCGCTGCAGTGCCAGCCCGCTCGGTTACTATGGGGACAAGCACCACGGGGCTGACAGGAACAAAGGTACAAAAAGCCCCGGCGGTTTCTCTCCGAGGGTGGCAGCGGGATCACCCGGGTGCCGTAACCTGCCGCCCCTCCCCGCCCCTCGCCCGCCTCGGTGGTGGCCTCACACCCCTTGCGACACCCAGCCCGTTGTTATCTCCGCCCGATCTGACAGCTCAGGGCTGACACAGGGCTGTGGCTACACCGGCCCGGAGCCGCCCCCGGCAGAGGCGGGGTGCTCTCTGCCCTGCCCGGAGCATCCCCGGCAGCCTGAGATGTGCCCTGAGCACTGCACGGGCTCCGTGCCCCCTGCCCTGCCCATTCCCGGGTACCCTGAGATACACCCCGGGCACCGCAGGGGCTCCGTGCCCCCTGCCCTGCTTGGAGCATCTCGGGCACCGTGAGATGTGCCCCCTGCCCTGCCCAGAGCATCCCCGGGTAGCCTGTGATAAGCCCTGGGCACCGCATGGGCTCCGTGCCCCCTGCCCTGCCCATCCCCGGATACCCTGAGATGTGCCCTGTGCACGCACGGGCTCCGTGCCCCCTGCCCTGCCCGGAGCATCCCCGGGTACCCTGGGCACCGCACGGGCACCGTGCCCCCTGCCCGGAGCATCCCCGGGTACCCCGGGCACCGCACGGGCTCCGTGCCCCCACCAGCACCGTGTTTGCCGCGGCCGGGCAGCCCGGGATGAGAGGCAGGGAGAGCAGAGAGTCACTCCCTCACTCCTTATTCCCCCGGCTGCGTGAGCTCCGGGCAGCGGCTGAATTCCCCGTGACCTTTGCACACTCATTTCAGCCGCGGAAAAAGGGTGATGGGCAGCCAGAGGGAAGGGAAAATAGGCAAAGGGCCCGGAGAGATGGCAGCGGGCAGTGCTGGTCCCCAGGCTGGGAGGTGGCACCGCCAGCAGCTGTGGGACACCCGTGTGCTGGTAGTCCCGTGGCTGTCCCGCCCGGGGAAAGGCGCTGCTCCCCGGGGAACGGGCCCGGGGAGGGATTGAGGGCGGCTGTGCTGCCGGGAGGGAGCTCCACACACACGGGGACAGCTCTCCCGAGGGCATCGTCTTAGAAAGCGGCTCTTGGGAGGCCCGGTGATTCAAGGGGAAAGCTCTGCAACACTCATTCTGGGAAGTTTCCATTTGAATTGCTGCAAAGAGCAGTTTTTCCATGATAAACAGATTGCTTCAGTTCCCCAGCAGCACTGGGGGGGTCACTGCCACCCCCTCCGTCCCTCCCTCCACGGGGCCCTGAGTCATCCTCCACCCAAAGGCTCAGCCAGGGGCCGGTGTGGCGGGGCTGGGATGGCAGAGCCCTGGCAGGATGGGTGTGAGAGGTGCTCCAGCAGCTTCCTATGCCTCAGGGGAATTCAGCCCTGCAGCGACTGGCACCTCTTTTAGGTCAAACGTTGGTCTGAAATCAAGAAGCTGAGAAAACCCCTCCCCAGCCATGTCCTGACCAGCCTCTGGGGCTCGCTGGGCTTTTCATCCCTGAACCAGCACCGGTGGGTCAAACACCTGGTGCAGGCAATGCTGGTGACAATTCTGCCTCCTGCGTCCCCATGCCCCCAGGAGTTCTGGATCACAGGGGGGCTGCCCGGCCCCTCACGTTTCCCTGCAGCCCCAGAGCAGCAGCCCAGCCCTGGCTGAGCTTTGGGAGAAGCACCCCTCATCTCCTCCCTGGGCTGGACACCAAAACCAGGCCGGCTGCTCCAGGGCCCAGCCAGCTCCAAGGCAAACATGTCAGCAGCAGAGAGCAGTGAGAGAGAGGAATCCCACTGCCTGTGCCTCTGTGATCCTGTGGAATAATGCAGCCCATGAAGTGCAGCCTGGATCCAGGCCAGCACTCACGGAAGGCAATGACAGACCTCCCACTGATTTCAATGGGAGCTGGGGTTTAATCAGTGTGGCACCAGCAGCAATAGCTCGTCAGCCCCGGCATTAATGAATACATCAGAACATGCTGCCTGTGCCCATAGGTCACATCTCATCTCAAATCACACCAATTCCACAATACAAGCACTAATACCACCAGATAATCACCAATGACTGCTTCCACTCAGGATGGAGCTTTGCCCCGATCAATAGCTGCAGTCAAACCCCACCAGCAGGTCCCCAGACCCTGCCACAGCAGGAGGGAAAGGCCCCCAGCATGGCCATAACCTTATTACAGATTGGGTGTCAAGAATAGAAATAAGAGTTAAATCTTCCCTAAGCTGCTCAGCTGCACGCTGGTGGTGTACACATCCCCGGGCAGCAGCACAAACACGGGCTCTCTGCACACCCCGTGATGAGGATAAGCAATATTTCAGCCCTGATAGTTTGCATATTCATCAGTTCTCTCAGAGCAGAAGAGATCTTGGCCTTTTCTCTGGCTGCCAGGCACGGAGGCGACCAGAGGAGGGAATGCTGCTGTACTCCAGCAGCACCACGGGCTGAGAGAAAGATAAAGCTGGGTGGCAGAGAGAAATTAATTATTAATTAATGAATTATTCCTCTTGTGTGGCAGCTCTGGCAGCTGCAGACCGTGGCCATCACTCCTTGGGCTGAGCTGGTGTTCAGGAAACAACAATGTGGGAGCCCATCCTGGGCACTGGAATAAAGAGCAGAGGTCAGAGAGGAGGTCAAATGGAGCCCTGGGGGCAAGGCCAAGGCTGTAACCCCATCCCAGCCCTTTCCCATCAGCACTGTCACCCCGCAGAGGGTCACCCATGGACATGGGCAGGGCTGGGATGACAGAGGGTCCATCCCACAGCAAACACCCACCTGTCTGAGCCAGGCCTGCCTCTGTGTAGGTGCAAAGAGCTGGATGCCAGCCCAGGACAGACCCCAGCCACCTCCCACCACCCCAAGGACACCATCACCAAGCACAAGAGGAGCTGGGGGAGCTGCCTTTTATTCCCAGGCATTCCTGTTTCCATCAGCTGCGTGGTATCCCCCAGCCTGCTCTGTTTGCAGTTTTAACAAGGCACATGTGGTGAAAAACCCCTTCCCATTCAGAGCTTTCCTGTTTGGCCATTTCCAAAGGCAATAACTGCCTATTGCCATCTGATATTGCCTATAACTAATAAATCATGGGGCGATGTGCCTGGGGCAGGAATACACCTGCGAGAAAGACATATATCTAAGAAATAAATTATTCCAAACCAGGTAGAAATATTATCCTCCATTTCTCACACCCCAGCATGGTGGTGCCCCAGGAGTGAGGGCATGAGGGCACAAGCACCCCTGAGCTGTGCCCAGGGCTCCTGGGACAGAGGTGCCTTGCCCAGGGCCAGGAGTGCTCACTGCAATTAGCAGCTCTCTGAATCCTCAAGTGAGAGTTCTCCAGAGAGAATTCTCAAGGGAGAGCTCTGCAATGCCTGAGCCGCCCCAGAAGGGCAGTGGGAAAGGTCTGGAACACGAGGGAGCTGTGGCAGCCACCTCTCGTGGCTCGGGCAGCACGCCAGGGTTACAAAACACGGACACCCCGTGTCACATAGCCAGGGTCAGTGTCACCAGCCCCGCGGGCTACGGTTACACGGGCTGAGCCCAGCAGAGTCATTCTGCCGGCAGCCCTGGGGAGATCATCCCGCCCCTGCCCCCGCCGCCGCCCGGGCATTCCCAAATTCCCAACCCTCTCCTTCCATCCCGAGCATCACACGGAATGTCTAAGGGGGAAAAAAAAAAGACTTGCTCAAGACCTGCTGCTTTTTTTCCACGCTGAAGCAGAAACAGCAATTATCTGGTTCAGTCTGGTGCTGCTGGCCTGGAACATGCCATGACAACGTGTTTCTCGTTTGAAAAGCCTCTTTTGTACTAGGACACAGTTCAAGGGATCTTGCAATGCCTGCATTTGTAAACACGCCGCACTTGCAGCTACACGCTCTGCAGATGAAAGCCAAGGCGGAGCACAAGGGCACTTCTCCCTCCCTGGGTGTCACAAGGGGGGGACAAGGCAGCTCCCCCCGGTGCTGAATCAGAGCCCCGGCAGCCCCGGGGCTGCCTAACCAGGCGTGGTCCTCAAAAGTCACGGCACGTTCAGAAAAATGGAGTCCTGGAAAAGGAGGGGGGGAGAAAAAAAAATCACGGAAAGGAAAAGAAGAAAAAAAAAAAGGAAAAAAAAAAGTGCGTCACTGCAGATTATTTTAGGCCCTGGTCCATGCATAATGCAAATAAGCAGCTCCCGGGGTACATGCCTGGAAAAACCATCCAGTCCCACAGCGCTCGGCTACGGGAGCTTTCCAAACAGGTGGTGAAAACTAAAATTATGTGTCTGTGTGTCCTCAGCGGGGTTAGGAAAGGCCCTGGCTCTCAGGAAGGCTCTCCCCGTGCCTCCACAGGGCTGGTATGAAACAGGACCGAGACATTAAAAAATTCAGGAGCATTTCTTTCCTTTTGAGGCAATCCTGCTCTCCCACTCAGCAAAGCTCACTCAGCACCTCCACGGCACCCTTTGATCTGCCTGACCCCGCTGCCCCCTCGCACCCGCTCTTCACACACACGAACTTTATTTTTTCTTTTTCTTTTTCTTTTTCTTTTTTTTTTTTTTTTTGCACCTAAAATCATTGTATCCTCCTTGTCTGACTTCAAGGAGTTGCTCGGGAAGCCCTATTTATGGGTTGAAATGCTGCTGAAAGAGTTATTGCCGTGTTATTCAGCTGTTGTGCCAAGCCTGCATGGGGATCGGGTTTCTGCTGAAAGGGTGCCAGGCACGTCTTTTTCCAGGAACCGGCAGCCGTATTTAGCCTCCGGCTGCACATGAAAGACTGCAGTCGGAAACGTGACATTGTGTCAACATTTGAGGCAGGTCAGAGCTGGGTGAGACCATGAAAACAAGCCCGGGAACTCAGCACACCCCGGCGGGGCGGCGGCACGGGCTGTCCCGGGCTGGAACCGTGCCGGGGGTCACCCCTCCACCCACCCCTACATCCATACATCCCTCCCTCTGTCCATCCATCCATCCATCCATCTATGGATTCATGGATCCATCCATCCATCCATCCATCCATCCATCCCTCCATCCATCCATCCATGAATTCATAGATCCATGGATCCATCCATCCATCCATCCATCCATGGATCCATCCATCCCTCCATCCATCCCTCCATCCATCCCTCCATCCTTCCCTCCATCCTTCCCTCCATCCATCCCTCCCTCCCTCCATCCATCCATCCATCCATCCATCCATCCATCCATCCATGAATTCATAGATCCATGGATCCATCCATCCATCCATCCTTCCCTCCATCCTTCCCTCCATCCATCCCTCCCTCCCTCCATCCATCCCTCCCTCCCTCCATCCATCCATCCATCCATCCATCCATCCATCCATCCATCCATCCATCCATCCATCCCTCCATCCATCCCTCCATCACTCCATCGCTCCATCCCCTCGGGATGGAGAGCCCGGGGATGCTGTTCTGGCAGGGCTGGGAGGGGATGCTCTGGTGCTGGTGTCCCCACCCGGTGTCACCACAGTGCGGCCCCTGCCCCACTGTGCCCCACAGACCTCACCTGTCCTGCTGGCACCAGGCCAGAGGGCAGAGAAAATTCCCAACCCATAATAATCTTTTGCTTCGTGAGTAAATGTTCTCTCTCCCACTTTTTTTTTTTTCCTTTCTTTTTCCTGCCTTTTTTTTCCTATGTGACTGAGGATCTGAAACTCGTGCAAGTCATCCCACCATGGGACAAGGAGGGTCAGGATATGAGGCACAGGGGAGTGAGAGCCATGGAAAGGAGCCAGAAATCCAGGAGGTCCTGAGGCTGGAGACCCCTCTGCTCTGAGCACCAAATGTGTCCCCAAACGGGCTTGTTACAGTCAGCTTCAGTAAGATCAATATTTAGCCCTAATTAAAGCAAACATAACATGAACACTGGGACGTGTGGAGGCCCCAAACACATTAAACCAAGCAGCATTTTTTTTTTCTAGCATTACTTAAGTTAAGGTTTCTTTAATTGTAACCACAGTCTAACAGAAGCCTCTCCATGTGGGGTCCTGGAGATGCTCAGCCCAGGACTGAGCAGTGCTGGCCCACTTGGACACTTAAACCACTCCCCACATCTGCACAGTGAAAATCTGAAATTGCCCCTCAGAACTGCCCGTGCCTCATCCAGCACAGACAGCACCACTGGGAACCCGAGTCCTCCCACCCACCCCTTTGCTTTCCTCTTCTTTTGCCTTTGGGGGAGGTTTGGGGTCGTTGTCATTTCACGTGGAGACCAGAAAGCAGCACTGCTGCTGGAGGGAGCCCGTGGTGGGATGAGGACCTTACCCTCTGGCTCATTTTACAGCACTGGGAGTAGAGGCTGCTCCACCACCCACCGTGCCAGCTGGAATTTCCAAATCAGGGACACCTCGGACATGTGGGGGTGGTGGGGCTGACCCCAGCAAAGGCAGGACCTGACCCTGGCACCCCTCAGCTCAGGGGCACCATCCCTGGCACTCCTGGGGCAGCTCAGGCACAGGCTGAGGGGGCTGGAGTAAAACCAGTTTGCAACAAGTCCATTTTCCTCCAGGAACTGGGCAAAGCCTGTGGAGTCACTGCATCCTCCGGGGTGAGGGGCTGCCTCCTCCCCACGGGGCCCAGGGGCCAAATGCCAGACACAGGGAGCACAACGTGACATCAGGAGAGAGCAGGAAAGCCAGCCAGGCTCTCCGGGCACCTCCCTCCAGTCTGCAAGGAAAAGAATCCCTGGAGGTGCCAAGAGAGTTAAATAAATGTCCCTGGTGACAGGGGTAATGGGACCCTGAGCTCCTTCAGGCACTGTGGGGGGAGCAAGGAGAGCCCTGATCCCCCTTGCACCCCAAAATCCCCTCTTCTCCCTGTACCCCAGGACCCCTCATTGCCCCTGCATCCCAAAATCTCCCCTCCTCCTTGCACCCCGAGATGCCTCATCCCCCTGAACCCCAAAATCCCCCCTTCTCCCTGTACCCTGAGATCCCTCATCTCCCTGCACCCCAAAATCCCCCTCCTCCTTGCATCCTGAGATCCCTCATCACCCCTGCACCCCAAAATCCCCCTCCTCCCTGTACCCTGAGATCCCTCACCACCCCTGCACCACAAAATCCCCCTCCTCCCTGCACCCTGAGATCCCTCACACCCCTGCACCCCAAGACACCCCTGCACCCTGAGATCCTCACTCTTCCCTGCATCCCCTGATCCCCCATCACCCCTGCACCCCAAGAGTCCCCACTCTCCCCTGCATCCCCTGATCCCCCCTCCTCCCTGAACCCCAAGATCCTGCTCCCTCCTGCATCCTGAATCCCTGCTCCCCCCTGTGCCATCCCCTGCTGGACCAGACCATGTGGAATGACCCTGCTCAAACATTTCAAAGCACAGGAGGCAAACCCTTATCTTCCACAGGAAAAGAATTATTTTATTAAGCATTTTTAAACAGCTACTTAACATTTACTCAAGATAAAAATATGTACAATATCCCACCTTGAAGGCGGCTCCAAAATATAAACACTGTACCTCTCCCGAGAGAAAAACGGAATATTCTTCTCTTCAAAAAAAAGAAAAAAAAAAGACAACCCAGAAACAAGAATACATTCATATTTCTCACTTCTTTATGCTCAAGTAGTTATACAAATAATAGACATCTGAAACGTTTTAACTTTCAATATATTTATATAATATATATATATTTATAACAGGATTTTACAAATAAAGGCAACAACTGTATACCAAAAAAAAAACAACCCAAAAAACCAACAACAAAATAAACGTTAGAACACAATCTGCAATCAAGCATAGTGCATCTCAACAGCTGGTGCAATGGGAGGGCGACATGAGGATCCAGACAGGGGTTCTGCTCACCAGTTCTCAAAACCAGTAAGGAAAAAAAAAACCACCAAAGAGCACTGCCTTTAGCAGTGAAGTTTGGGGGTTTTTAATTAAAAAGAAGCTAAACTGGAGATGATGTTCCTCTGTGGAGAAAGCCTCTTGCAGGTTCCAGGACAGGTGTCACCACCCGACCCCTCTCTCCTTCACACGGGGTGAGAGGCAGGCTTTGCTTTGCCAAGGAGGAATCCAGACGCCCAAACCCCGCCGGGATGGGACTCTGAGAATCCCGGCCTTGTCGTTTTCCAAAGGCACTGACAGGGGCACGTTCAGCAGCGATGGCGCTGCCGGCTCCGGCTCAGCTGTTCCCTCGGGCAGGAAACTCCCGAGCCGGGAAAACCCAGCCGGGAAAACCGCGGGGAGACCGGGCAGGAGCAGCGGGAGCCACCACCCCAGGGACAGCTCCTCCCGAGCCGACCCAACCTCGCAGCTCAAGTTACAGGAAGGGCACAGGTTAATTTATTTACTAGATGTACGCCGTGGAAAGCTCCAAGCAGCAGCTACTTTTTTATTTTTTAAAAAAATATCTATGTGTCAGCAAAGGCGTGGAGAGAAACCCGTCTTAGGCCTGCCTGACCATTTGTCACCAGGCAGTGACCGCTGCCTTGCTCTTCCTGGACTCCTGGTGGCAATGCCACCACTGTCACCACCTCACAGCGGCCACTGCCCTGCTCCTCCTGCACTCACAGTGGCATTGCCACCACTGCCACAACTTCACAGTGGCCACTACCCTGCTCTTTCTGGTGACATTGCTGCCCCCGCAGTGACCACTGACTGTCCTGCCCTTCCTGGTGACATTGCTGCCCTGCAGTGACCACTGCCCTGCTCCTCCTGTGCCCACAGTGGCATTGCCACCACCACCACCCCATGCTCAGGGTCACTGGGACACCAGTCCAGCTCCACCAGAGCCAGCAGGGCTGATGCCTTCAGAGCTGCTCAGGGAAGTACCGTGTTTGATATTCAGGTATTTTATATTCAGGTATTTTATATCTGCAGACCCTCCAACCAGGCCTGCCCAATGGAATATTTCTTCACAGCTTTGCAATAGATTGGCAGCTGACCGAGTCAACTGCTGCTCTGTAGATGTGGAGAGGGAGGAAGGGAAGGGGCAAAGCACAAAACCCTTCTTAAACCCTTCTTTAATCTTTTGGAAGTAGTTGCCAATTGCTAACCTGGGCGCATCCTTCATCCCTCTCCAAGCTACCTGACGAGTCAGAGAAAAGGGGATTTAGCTTCCTACGCACAGTGAACCTCGTCCCCACACCTCAGTCCAGCCAATATATAAAAGTGAAACAGTCTCTCAAACTAAAAAAAAAACCAAAAAAAGAGAAAAACCAGTCATACTGCGCTCAGTCTTTGGTTTCCAAGTTCAAAGGAGGAATCTGCTTCAAAGCCTGAAGCAGAGCCGAGGAGTCGATGGGGGAATGGGCCGGTACAGGAGAAGGGAGTCTCTGGGGCATCAGCAGAGGGGGGGAGATTTTGTCGGGGTTCATGAAGCCCGTCAGGGCTGCGGCAGAGGCCGGCAGGCTGGGGTACAGCACGGGCACCGAGGCCGGGTACCAGCACTTCTCCAGCATGGGCAGGTAGGCGGTGGCGGACGGCGGGATCAGGTAGAAAGGCAGGCACAGGGGAGGCTGGTGAGCGTGGGGGCCCAGGAAGCTGCTGGGGGAGCCCATCACGTCACCGCCAAAAGGACCCTCGTCCTGCGGCGACTCCAGCCGGCTCCTTTTGGCCGGCGGGTCCTCAGTCTCTTGCTTAATGGAGCTTATTCTCTCCTGCACGGCGTACTTGAGGTCGGTATCCTTTTTGAAATAGGGCTGCTCGGGTTTGGAGTCACTTTTCTCCAGCTCCCCCCCGTAGCCGCTGTCCGTGTCCGTGTCGCTGCCGCTCTGCTCCCCGCTGGAGTGAGCGAATGTCCGCTGGATCACGGGCACGCAGTTCTTGCCGTGGCCCTCGCCCGGCGGCGCCGGCTTCTCCTTCAGGTCCAGCATTTTGGGAGGGATGTCCCCGGGCTTGCGGGCGGCCCCGCCCTGCAGCACCTCGCTGGCCATCCGGTGCAGGTGGCTGACCAGCTGCGACGACTTCAGCTCCTTGCCGTTCTCGTGCTTGGCCAGGTATTGCAGCATTTCCTTGGCGCACATCTGGAAACCGGATCGAAACATTTCCTGGCTGGAATCGAGGTTTCTCGATGACAGGTCACCTAAGGAAACATTAACAGAGAGGAATTAAAAATTAACAACATGCTAAATAGCTCCCTTTCCATCTCCCGGGCGGAGCGGAGGCGACGTTGGACTTGGGTTACAGCACAGCCAGAGGGGAAAGCGATGGCCAAGCTGGGCTCTGTGAACAGAAATCCCCAGATTTCTGCAGAAATGGACAATTCCATTGGAACATCCACCTGTCCACTTTTACATAATAACTTTACATAAAGCACTGCCTGCTCTTTTTTGTTATCTGCTGTATAATCCACCTTTGACAGGTACTGGAGTGTGGAGCAGGGGAGTGAGTCAAGCTGTGGCTTCTCCAGGAAACCCCCCGGGGAAGGCAGGAAAGGCTCCCTGCAGCTCCAGGCAGGGAGCTCCAAGCCCTGCCAGCAGCTCTGCCAGCCCCGGGGGACTCTGCTGCTCCGGCAGCTCCACTGCACTCCCTGTGGCTGCCGGGGCAGGGATGGCGCCTCCGAAAAATTTGGGTTTACTGTATCAGATTCACGTGAGTGCCACATGTGAAAACAGCAGGAGGAAGTGCATCTCGGGCTGATAAGCTGAAGCACCGGGTCCCCTCCGCCTGCAGAGCACAGGCCGGCTCAGTTAGAAAGAAACTTAAGAAGGTGTGGATAGAAAGCAGATTTATATCTGTTTCCAGAGCAAAACAACCAAATAAAGCCGACTGGGTTATCTAAAGCTCACAGGCACAAATGGGGGGGAGAATCGAATGGCTTTGGAGAGAACCTCACAGCAAACCTGGGCTGTCACTAACACTACTTAAAACCCAGTTTAATTTCAAACAACCCCCGGGGTGCTCTGCACCGACCACCTTGAGCAATGCGTCTTTTTTTGCGAAAGCTGGTAAGCAAAGCCTGAGAAAATGACAGCATGAAAGGCCAGAATTCCTGTCTCCTCCCTTCTCGGGAACAAGGTGTCACAACCGCATTTCACAGGCTCCCCAGGGAAAGTCCATCACACACACACACTCACACAGACTCTCTCCCTGCCGTCTGAGCACTCACCTGCCTGCAAACCGTTCTGCAGAGCGATGATCTTCTGCTGCTGCTGCTCGATGAGATTGGTCAGCGCCTTCACGTGCTTCAAGGTGAGCTCCAGAACCACAGCCTTCTCCAGGTGACCTAGAGTCTGGGAGCACAGGGACAGGTTGGCACAGGCTCGGCCACGCAGGCAGGAGTCCCTCGGGGCTGGCAGTGCCCTCCCAGGAGCCACGGGAGGACGGGCACGCTGAGACCCTGACTACCACCGGCAACATCCCACGGAAATAAGTTAAAAAGCAAGCTACGGAAAAGGCTGTCACGGAACCCCGGGGGTACTTTCAGAACAGCCGGGAAGCTCGGAGAGAAGCGTTTAATCTATCGGTTCTGCTGCCCCTGCTGGCACCGTGACCTGAGCCCGGGGAAGCCCGGCCGGGGATTGCTCTCACCCGGACACGGTGTGGGGGCAGCTCCCGCAGGGATCCGCAGCTCTCAGGAAGTTTGGGATGCGCTCACACCCTGCCCGGGCGAGCGGCACCACGGAGCAGAAACAAAAACCAATAAAAAATAAAAAAAAAACCACCCCAAATCCGCGGTGAAGCGGCAGCCGAGAGCCACCCGCGGGGGATCCGCTGCCCCGTCCCTCCGCTCGCACCTACCGTCAGCTTGAGGTGCTCGGGCAGCAGGTCCTTCAGCTGCGCGATGCACTCGTTGATCCTGTCGCGCCTCTTCTTCTCGATCAGCCGGTGCGGCAGCTTGTATGTCTCCTGCGGGGCCGGGGACAGCGGGTCAGCGGGGGGACAGCCCGCACGGCCCCGCTCCTCCCGTCCCGAGCGCGCCGGGGAGCGGCCGAGCCCCCGCCCCGGGAGCGCTGCCACGGGCGCGCACCGGCCGGTTCACCCCGTTAACCCTCGATTCACCCCGTTAACCCCCCGTTTACCATATCTCCCCTCATTTTACCCCGTCACCCCTCCATTTACCTTGTTATCCTCGCTCCTCTTTAAACCCCTGCGCGGCTTGTACACCTGGTACATGTGCGCGAAGTCCAGCCTGCACGGGCGAAAGGAGAAGCAGCGCGTTACCCCCGTCCCGTAGCCGGCGGGAGCCGCTCCCCCCGGGAGCGCCCCTCGGAACCCCCGCTTACCCCGGCAGATCTCCGCTCTCCAGGGCGGGCAGCTTGCCCAGGCAGCCGGGCGGGGGCTGCGCGCTGGGGATGCGCTCCATGCCGGGGGGCGCGGGCGGTGCGGGGCGCTCAGGGGCTGCGGGCGCTGCCGGTGCCGCCGGT
>JBBMKD010000027.1:1255858-1278515 GCA_037834095.1 Argya squamiceps
GCCCCTGCAGCCAGCAAGGTGCTGTGCAGGTGTGGGAGGGTGATTCACCCTGCCCCGGCAGCACCCACAGGTTATCTGTGTCCTGTGGCTCCCGGTGCTTCCCCGGCTCAGGCAATTCCAAGCACACCCAAATAAAGTCCCAAATCAGCCCTGTCTGGACTCACCCTCTTTCTCAGCAGAGGGTTTGGACGGCTTCCATGGCTCTTTTTCTCTTCCTCCCAGAGGAAGTTTGGCCTCACAAGCAACTCCCTGTGAAGGCTGAGCCAGAAGGTGTGACCTGGCCTGCTGTCCCTCTCTCCTGACCTTTCCTGATGGGAATAACAACCTCCGAGTCTCTCCTACGCTCTAGATGGGCTTTCCTCTTCCCCACACACAGCCCACCCTTCCTAGAGCAGCCCTCATTAACCCCTTCTCTGCTCTGGGCTGCACAGCCTGGATGGAAGAGCCCCAGGTGAGCGGAGGGGATCAGTGGGGGCTGATTCCTGATCCCACTGACAACTGAACGAGGCAGCCAGAACTGCACATGGGAATGAAACACCTCACCACATTCTCCTGGCAGCTGGGCCTGTCGCAATAGCACAAGGGGGATGGTTTTAAACTCAAAAGAGGAGAGATTCAGATTGGATATCAGGAAGAAATTCCTTCCTGTGAGGGTAGGGAGGCCCTGGCACAGGGTGCCCAGAGAAGCTGTGGCTGCCCCATCCTTGGAAATGTCCAAGGGCAGCTTGGATGGGGCTTGGAGCACCCTGGGATAGAGGAAGCTGTCCCTGCCCATGGCAGGGAGTGGAATGGGATGGTTTTTAAGGTCCCTCCCAACCCAAACCATTCCATGACTCCACAAACAGCTGGCTGGAGCCCATCAACTTTGGCTACTCTTTACAAGCTCATCGGAAACACTAAAATAGCCTGATTTTGGTTTGCCATCCCTTGGGAACGGTGGTATTGTTCCCAGGCAGCAGCCAGGAGCTGTCAGGATGCCCAGACCATGACATGACTGGCTGAGTGCCCCTGACAATCCCAGCTTCACTGGAAATGACGGGGCTGGGCTGGACATCCGGGTGCTGTGGCTTTGCCAGGCTCCAGCCCTCTCGGTGCTAACGTGCAGCAAGAGGCACTTCCTGGGGACAGGCAGGATAAAACACTGAGTGTTATCACTACCAGCTCACCAGATCACTGCAGATAATCTCCAGGGACAGGGCCCTCAGGAACAGCCCACCTGAGCAGAGGCTGCTTCATTAATCACTTTGGCTGCCCCCAAACTGTGCAAGGTTGGAGGCTCCCTCCTCCCTCCGAGACGCCGTGTCACACTGTGACTGGATCCTGTGCTGAAATGCAGCTGCCGGAATTATGGAGGTGGAAGACCTTTATTTAGCCCAATCTTCCATCATGAAACCTCCTCCAGACTTCCAGCAACCCCCTCCCAGAGCACTGAGTAACAGGACCAGCGCAGCTGCCTGCCGTGACCTCCCCCGAGCCTTGTGTATTTTGGATACCAAACTATTTCCAGCAGAAAGCAACTTCCTCCGAAAGTTAGTGGGAGATCTTGGGGGTGATTTTTCTGATGGGATTTAAAAATACAGAGAAATTCTATTTACGTTTGCAAAGAAAACTCCGAAACCTCCTTTAGCCATAAAACAATTTGGGAGCTGCCCTGGGGCTGTGGCCTCTCCCCAGCCGTGGCTGTCGTTTGAGGCATCACTTAGCAACCCTTATGAGCAAGACTTTGTGCCGTGCTGGGGTCACCACACCCTCCACCACATCACACATCTGCACAGCCAACTTTCCAGAAAAACGAAATTAAAAAACCAACAGAAAAAAAAAAAATCCGTTTTTTGGTGGCTTATTCCCACTACTCAAACGTTACTGATTTGGGGTGGAAATTCCCTGGCAGGAGCTTCTGTTTCCATTCTGTGTCTTGTTGGGAAACGTGGTGGGGAGGGTTTTGGGAGATGAGCTGGGGGTGCCAGAGCTGCAGCCTCCCTCTGGAGTCCCTCAGACTCCTCAGAGGTGACCCCAGCATTCTGGGCACTGACAGAGACCATCAGTGCTCCCTGATCTCCTGCACGGGGATGCTCCAGGAGAAGCAGGAGCAGTTCTGTGAAGAGCTGGGTGCACATGCACCCCCCACACACAGACACCCCAGCCAGAGCACACTGGGCTCACAGGTGGAAAGAAGCCAGAGCCTCCATCCTTGGTGAGCAGAGCATGAACACACATGGACCTGGCACTCCCACAGCAGGAATGTCCTCCAGCTCCCAGCCAAGGACAGGATGCAGTGGCCAAAGAAAGGCCTGACCTCCATCACACCCTCCCAGCACAAACAGACATTTGGGGAACTTCTCCCAGCTGGCTCGGGGGCACCTTTGATGACACACAGCCTTCCCTGTGGGACACTGAGGTGGAGCCACAGTGATGCCACCAGGGCTGGCAGGAGGTGACAGGCACCCCATGGGACACTGATGACCCACCACTGTCCTCTCTTGCTTCTATCCAGTTGCAAGCCATGGAAAACCCCTGGAGGCTGACATGGCCATGCCCCGAGGGCAGCTGAGCAGGACGGCAGTGACTCAGGGCAGCCTGGTCACAGGGTCCCACCAGGGCCCCTGGGCAAGTGGGATGGGGAAGGCACTGGGTCAGGTGGGCACAGGGCACTGCTTCCAGCTGGGGTTTGGGAGCCAGGGCTCGTTCTCGTGTCTCTCACGAGGGTGTGTGGTGTGGCTGTACTGATATCACACAGATCTGTCTGTCTGGATGCTCCCCTCCCTCAGCATCCAAACCAGAAAATTGCTCTTTACTTTTCTTGCCAGGCACTGTCATTCAATTGCCATGTTTTATCTCTGTGCAGTTCCTGTATGGAATTCTCTGCTCTGGGAGTCTTCAGGATGAAAAGCCCTGTGTAAGTTTGAAACTATCTCTGAGTGCCATTGAAACCACCTCGAAATAATATCACCCCTTCAGTTCTGGAACCTCAGCACGAGGCAGGATTTAATCTTTACCTGTCCTTGACCAAGCACATTCCTGAGCTCACCAAGGTGTCTGAGCACCTGAAGTGACACCATGCCAGGTTCTGCTGTGGGGCTCATGACTGATGGGTTTTCACTGCGTGGGTAAAGTAAGGAAAGAAATGAAATACTGAACTGAAGTAAACCCAGAGCTTTGTTAGAACTGCACTACCCCCCTCCCATCAGAAAGGGTTTCTGATTTCTGCAGCCTGGCTGGCAATGCCTCATCACTTCAATGCCACATTATAGCCCACGACACCAAGAAAACCACAGCAGCACAAATCTGTGCTGTTCCCTGCCTCCCTTCCCCAGGGCAAAGAATTAGGAATGGTGAAAACAAAATCATGGGACTGAAATAATAAGAAATTTAAAAAAAAAAGAAGGAATCACAAGACCAGTGGTTTGGAGCAGGGTGGTGCAGGGAGGGAGCCCACAGCCAAGCAGGGACCTCTGCTCAGGGTCCCACCACCTGGACACACCACCCAGAACCTTCTCAGCTGGGATTTCTCCCTCCTTTCTGCCTCCTTCCAGCTCCTCAAGTCTGCACCTGAAAGAAGGCAGAGGAGCCAAACCCATTTACTGAATTTTATCCGTTTTTCCCCTATAAGGAAATATTCCTTTTTTCCCCCATGAACATTTCAAACCTTGCACATTTTGGGGATGAAAGCTCCTCTGTGTGTGTCTACAGCTAAAGAGGGACTTTGACTTCCCACCTGCCACTCTGGGACTGATGCAAGCAGGAGCACGAGCAAGCTGACTCCCATTTCCTGGGAGACAGATCAGCCAGATTTAGGAAAAACTGAGCAGTCTCCTGTGCCAGGACCCATGGCAGATGCTGGGGGAACGGCAGGGATGGAGCTCAGAGCCTGTGCTCGTTGCCAGGCATGCAGCACAGGCTGTGCTGAGCTCTCCTGGGGACCCCTTTGGGCTCTGCACCCCAATACCTGAGCCGGGAGGACAGGAGATGAGCACACCTGGAAATCCAGCCCATGGCTGTGGAGGGACCCTGCGTGTCAGAGCAGCTTGGCCAGGTGTGTTGTCCCCTTCCTACCACATCTGGGCTCAGGGGGAGGGACAGGGTGACCTCTGCAGCCCAAAGAGCCCTCGGCAGGAGGTGAGGCCACCTCTGTGCTCTCCCCGTGTGCGGGACCGCAGCACCTCACACACCCTGCACAGCGATGGCTCCCCGGGCATTCCACATTCCTGCATCAGGAAAATCCTGGGACCTTCAGGAGAGAGAAGTGACTTTCAGGAGCTCGAGAGTTTGATGGTGAGATAAGCACCCTGCAAGTGCCCTCTCACTTGGGATGCCTGTGGAGATCGACTATTCACACCTAATTCGTCTCCCTCCATGACTCCTCATCCACCCATCCTAAAGGCCTTCTTCCCAAACTTCAGCCCAAGGCGCCTGAAAGCATTCTTTGGCTCCATCACGGTACAGTTCATCACTTCAGTTACTTTGCTAAACCCCTCGAGCTGTTACTCCCCAAAGAACCCCAAATATGCAGAAGGCAACCTGCACATCCCCAGCGTGCCCGAGCCTCTGGAGGTGTCAGGACTCTTCACTGCTGTTGGCAAATGCAAGCCTGCAGTAAGTAACCCACATCGCCTGACTCCTGGTCTTGTGCCCTGATCACAAGACGATCTTTCCCCCTGCAAGAGCACCGGGAGCGCGGGATGAAACATCCCTCGTGTTGCCCAACACCCCCCCCACGGACGTGCTCCGCTCAGACCTTGGGACGTGGCCGGCAGCCAGGACCCGGCACCGCAAGGACACAATTCCCGGGAGAGTTTCCTCTCCCACCCTGGTGATCCCCGATTTTTACAGGATTTGGGACTGAGGTGAACTTCAGGCAGGCGAGTCTGCATCACGAGCAACATCAGCTTTGGCCATGGGAATCTTGTTTTAGCGGGGAAAAAACCCGAGATAACATCCTGGTAATTAAACACAACTTTCTGTTTTCCCTCTTTTTCTTCTCCTGAGGCCAGGGAGGCCCCGCTGCATTCTTCACAAATACAAATGCAATAAACCAAACTCATTTACAGGAGCCTGCAGTAAGGATTCAATATCAAGATAAATTTTAATCAATGGAGCATCTTTATAAACTGAAATCCTGTGAATGCATCTTTTCAGGATATCCCCATTTCCCACCCTGCCCCAGAGCCTGCTTGGAAATCTGGATCAGAAACTGAGTGGGGACTCGACCTGCAACCTTGCAGCAGACCAGTCAGCCCCGAGTCCCGGGGTACTGAGAACAAACTGGGGCCAAACTGGGGAGAACTGGGGAGAACAGGGAAGCCCAGCCCTCTGTCCCTCTTCTGTGGATGCCATTGCTGGCACTGCACAGCAGCACCAGCTCTGCATGGACCAAAGATGCTCAGAGTTTTCAGGGGCCACAGACAGACCTGCTCCTGCTTTGGTTCTGATTTCTAAACTGTTCCAAGATAAAATAATGATCTGTAGATGAAGTAATGATCTATAGAGCAGAAGCAAAGCCAAGGACTGTGCTGGTGGTGCTGATGCTCCGGGTCAGGTACTTGCCGTGCTTGTATTTACACACTTTGAGGAGTCATTCCCTGTCTTGCAGAACTGCTTTCATGAAGTGTTAATATTTCTTGAGCATCCTGGAGCTTTACTCCACATTCTTTCTCATCAGTGAAGTGACTTTTTCTTTCTGTAATTACCAATGGCCCTCTCCAGAAGCAGATAATTTGAAAACACAAATGTTTTATTGATCACATTTTTACTGATCCAAACCGGACTGTCTCCTGAGGAGACAGACACCGTGGCTTTGCATTCCCCTGCTTGGCTTGACCCATTTTCCCCTCTCTTTCCAATGGAATCAAATCCTGCGACTAACCTTTAAGGCTTCCTTCGGCTTTATTTTGTTCCTATTAACCTTCTGCTTCTCTGGATAATTCTGCAGCCAAGAGTAGGTGTGACTCCCACGGCACAAGTCTCGCTGTGCTGTTGACTCATGTGCTGTGCTCAGCCAGCTCTGGGATGGGAGGAGGCTTATGCAACGTAGCGAGGTCTCCCGGAGCATATGCTGCTCCTGGAGCTGTGAGATCCCGCCGTGTTCTCCTGCTGGATGTGCCCGTGGGACTCACACGCTGCCAGCCAGCCCTGCCTGTGCCCCCAGCACACACAGGGAGCCCTGGGGAGGGGATTCGGGCAGGCTCCCCCTCTCCTCCAGAGATAAAAGTCAGATATGGGTGCAGGCAGGCTTCTGGGCTCTGGGCAGGGGTGGTTGTGCAGCTGCTGCCCGCCCTGGGCTCTGGGAGCTCCCAACCAGGAGCCCTCCCCGGGTTTTTAAAGGGCACTCAGCTCTAAACAGAGATTATATAAAGTGAACTTAACAGACGGTCAGATTTGGCCTGGCATGTTGGGAGGGTTCTCACACAGATCGGTTTTTTTTAGGAGGGAAACTAGCAAGACATGTGGTGAAAAACACCCTATAGCTTGTAACTCCTGTCTCTGAGATCCAGCCATCTGTTCCCATGAACTTCAAGTGAGAAGCAGCCACCATTTTTTGAAGGCAGACACTTTAAAAAGTGAGAGGATGCAGCCCTGGATTCCTTGGGCAGAAAGCAGCTCTGATGCCTGTCTGAAAGGGCACTGCACAAACTGCAAACCTCTCTGGGCAAGATCATCCTCCCTGCACGGCTGAGCAAAGCCTGAGCTGATGGCTGTAAAATTAACAGAATCACAGGATGGTTTGGGCTGGAAGGGACCTTAAAGCTCATTTCATTTTCCATCCCTGTGCCATGGGCAGGGTCACCTTCCACTATCCCAGACTGCTCCAAGCCCTGTCCAGCCTGGCCTCGAACACTTCCAGGGATGAGGCATCCACAGCTTCTCTGAGAAACCTGTGCCACCACCCTCACAAGAAAAAAATTCTTCCTAATATCTAATTTAATCTCCCCTCTTTTAGTTTAAAGCCATTCCCTCTTATCCTAGCATCACCTGCCTTTGTAAATTCCTGATGCTGTGGTTCCCCATGCAGCAGGGGGTGAGCTGGGGCTGGTGTGAGGAGCACCAACCCCTGAGAGGGAAGCCAGGACAGGCAGCAGGCAGGGGACCCTGGCACTCCTGGCAGGCAGCTGGGGCTGAGCCAGCCAGAACCGCTCAGGTCAGAGCAGCCCCTGCTTTCCCCTGCGTGACTCGCTGCCACCCAGCCCATAAACTCACCAGACTCATAACCACAAAAATAAAACCTCCTCAAAAGCCCTGCTGGGGAAAGGACAAACCCATCTCCTGCTGTGCAGCCCGCTGGGCTCTGAAGCCAGGAATTCCCAGAGCGAGCTGAAAAGCCCAGGTTTGGGGCGAGGTGTCAGCACGTCAGCGCAGCCTTTGCTGGAACTCCTGCTGGAAGGAGGCTGAAACATTAACCTGGGCTCGCCGTGGCACGTTTCCCAACAGGAGATGGGAGCCAGCAGCTGCTGATATGGAAAGCAACTGTTGGAGCTGCCGAGCACTGACACATGCGATCGCACGGAGCCACCGGCTCCTGCAAACGTGCTGCAGGAAATGACTAAACATTGAGTGCTTGTTATTGAGCAGGATTCCTGGAGACACGTAGGTGGTGTGGACAGCGTGGTATGTGCATTAAAGTGCAATTTAGGTCAATGGTTCTTTGAAAGGACCATTCTCCCTTTCTTTTCTCCCCCCCTTTCTCCCTTCAGGGATGTTTGCGATTCAAAGATTAACTTTTCCAGCTCTTGTTTCCAAACAGTTCCCATCAGCTCTAAATAAAATTTAAAAAAGGGGAAAAGACAGTAAAAATTGCCCTGGTTTAATATTGAAATGTCTCTGCAATTTTTTTCTCATTTTAGCTGTTTTTAATGGTAAAACAGGATTCCAAAGGAGCTTTAGAGAGAACAGCGCGTGTTCAGACAAAACCAATCCTATTTCACGAGGTGTCTGAGTCTCACTTTTTAACAGGTGAACCCAAAATGAGAGCCAGCCCTGGAGGGACTGGACAGATTTGGGCTGTGGGAAGTGTCAGCACAGCTCCAGCTCAGGCTGGGGCGTGCCAGGGCTGTGATCCACCTTTTCCATGGATCCTGCAGTGCCCAGCGGTTCCTGAGGCATCTCCAACAATGTGAGGTGTTGCCTCCAGCACTGTGCCAGCACCCAGAGACCTCATCAGGAAACACAAATCCTCTCCAAAAGCTGCTAAAAGCTGCACAAATCCATCCTTATATCACTGATTATATTTGCATTATTGCCCAGAAAACCAGACTCCCAGAGAGCCAAAGGCTCCCTCCCCTCCTTGGAGACACAGGGACCCAGGGGGATGAGGCTGACGTGGAGGAGCCTTGCAGGGCTCAGCAGGGCGTTTGTTCACCTGCTCTGGGAGCAGAGCCACGGCACCCACAGATTCCTCCCCACCACAGAGGGACCCTGACACTGTTTGCACTGGGAATCAGAGAAATCCCAGCCTGGAATCGATGGGATGTCTGCAGTGGGGCTGGGGGAAGGGAGCTGTGTGTGCTGCAGGACACACCTCTAACCCAGGCAGCACTATAGAAAAGGTCTCCTTGCTAAAGAGAAATAAATTATTGATGGAAATGCAATTTCCTGCAGTCAGAAACTCCAAAGACCCTTTCCAAAGAGGAATGAGATCTGGAAGAATACCGGTGTTCTCAGGCCACCTACTTTTTTTTTTTCCACCCAAGAACCAGCTAAACAAAATCCTAAGGAAAGCTCATTTGTATCCATTTAATTATTTAATCAATAGCTCTGCTCTCAAAGCTCCTCCTCACCCTCACTCCAGCAAAGCCTGGTGTCCCACCAGGTCCTTGGATATCCAGAGGACAGCAAAGAATTTTAGTGGGCAACTGTTACAGGAGTTAAATTTAAATAAAATTCAATTAAAAAGGCATTAAATTAAAAAGACAGAGCAAGAGGGAACAAGAGCTGGAAGCCTCACCAAGGCTGACCTGTTGGGGTACAAAAGATGGCTCTGAGGAGGGTGAGCACAGCTCTGGGGTGCCCAGGTTACCCCAGTGTCCCTCCAAAAGCCCCAAGGGTGGTGCAGCTGCCCAGTGGGCAGCCAGCAGGGCGGGCAGGAGGGTGCTCAGGGGATTGTCCCCTGGCCAGGACATCACCTCCAGCAGCCTGGTGCCCCAGGCATGAACCTGTCCCCTCCTGACCCAGCAGATCCCAACAGCAGTTGAGTCATGCTGACACTGGCTACTGGCCGGCTGCTGCTGCTGTGCTTCACCCAGGACAGGGACCACAACAAACCAGAAGTCGGGATAATTTTTAAAAAAGCTTTTTCTTTGTTTTTGCCCATCTCTTCTCCAAGGGTTTCCCACACACATTCAAAGTGAGGGAATGGCTGTGGCTGACTCCAAAGTGATGCTAATGGTGGCCAGGCACTGCTTCTCTACTAATGAACATTTTCTGGGAAAAAGTTTGCAAATCATTGGAAAACCTCTGCTGAGATGTGTCTCTGGAGGATCCCATCAGCCTTGGTTAGAGGGACTACAAGGGAGCTGGAGAGTGACTTTGGACAGTGGCCTGGAGTGACAGGACAAGGAGGAATGGCCTTAAGCTGACTGAGGGCAGGCTTTGATTGGATATGGGGAAAAAATTCTGGGCTGTGAGGGTGGTGAGACCCTGGCACAGGTTGCCCAGAGAAGCTGTGGCTGCCCCATCCCAGGAAGTATGCAAGGTCAGGGGGTGGGACTAGATAAGTTTGAAAATGAAACCATTCTGTGATTCATTTCCAGCCCAAACCATTCTATAATTCTTTGGAGTTGGGATGGGTCAGACCCATGGCAAAGGGATTGCACAACCACAGTTTCAGTGGAACTTCCTTGTGGCGATGGGCTGCAGAGACACGTTGGGTGTGCATCTCACAGGAGAGTTGAGGGGCATAAAAAAATCCCAAAGTAAAATGCTAAAGGGCTCAAAATGACCCCTTTGATGATGCAAAATACTACACAGAATTTCCATTAGTTTTCTCACATCTCACATTTCCTTCCCCACCTTTCACCTGCTCCAGTTTTGGTTTGCTTCTGATTCCCATTGCTGCTGAGGTTGAGACCAGACACCAACCTCCCATCAGCAAGCTTTGCCCTGGCCAATTTTTCAGCCTCAACTGCCTCCCAAGGCCATTTGTTCTGAGGTATAAAGCCTTTTTTTTCTCTGGGAATTGATCTGGCAATGCTTTCAGGCCTGCTGCCAGGGAAAGAGTGTCCCTATTGCTCCTTCATTACCATCACAGCTACGGGGACCTCTGCTGCTTGTCTCAGGATCTTGGCTGCAGTTCCTGAACAATCTTTCCAAATGCAGGGAATTCCCTTTGGATAAAGGGACAGGGACTGTCACAGGAAAGCTTGGAGTGTCATTCCTCAGACATATTCCTTCATGTCCTTGCAGGGAGCTGCCAACACGGCTGGAGCCAGCCGGCACCTCTGGGCTGGCTCCATCGGGCTCCAACCCAGCCCAGGGTACAAACATCAGTGAAACCCCCAGTGCAGATGCAGAAATCACTCTGCAGCAAAATCAAAATATAGGAGATCTTCACTTTTTTTTTCTCTTAACCCACTTAAAGGCCTTACACAGCAGGAAAAAAAAAAAAAAAAAGCATTGCTGGAGAGAAAAATGATGTGCAAATACTGAGCATCATTAAAACAGGATCAACTCATACACATGTGGTAGGAGAAGGAGCTTCAATATTCCTACTCCTTTTAGGGCAGGGAGAAGCTGTGGTGATCCTGCAGAGTTCTTGCTCCTGGCAGCTCCTGTCCTGGTTTCTGGATCAGAGGAGCAGCATCCTTCTCTCATCTGCTCTGTCACCACCCTGACCTTTCCCAATCCCCTCTCATATCTCATCTGTCACTGCCATATACTTTTCTCTCCAGACACTCTGGAGCAGTTATTACTCACAGATGTAATTGCTTAGTGCTCCCTCAAGTCACAAACACAAGACATCAGAAGACATCTAAGAACAGAGTTTCTTCAAGGCCCTGAAGTATGGAGACAGATGCCTTTCCCCAGGAAAACTTAGGGCAAACCATAGCTATGATGTTTAATCCATGAAGATATCTCAATTCCTTATTTTAAACAGGGATGACTTTGCATCAACAATAACGTTGCCCTTTTGCTAAAGACCTCGAGTTTGGGTTGCACAGAACCATTTAGTTGGAAAAGACCTCCAAGATGAGCCCAACCTTTAACCCTTGGTTTGGGAGCAGGGATGGCATGGTGGTGAGGAGCTCACGTGATTCCTGATAACCACACTTGACCACATGACTGAGCAGCACACATCCCACGCTTCCCACACTGATCTCTGCTTTCATCTCCCAAACATAACATGGGTGGGATTTGTTTACTCTGGGTGGAAGGACGAGCCAGAGCCAAGCTGGTGACCACAAGTGTTAGAAACTGGCAGAAAGGGCAGCAGCTGTTATGATGCAAAAGTACACATTTGCCTGAAGACTCTGGCTGGGAAAGCATCAGAGAAATCCAGACTGATTCATGCTCTGCACCCTCCCCAGAGGACTTCCGAGAGTCAGGCCAGCCCTGCTGCCACAGCTGGAGCCGTGGTGGCTGCCCCAGGCCAGCTGCTGCCACCAGAGACACACTGGGCTGGGACACCCCAGCTGCCTCCCCTGCCAGTGCAACACATCAGATTTCTCTTTTACCATCAGATAGATTTCTCTTTACACATCAGATAGATTTCTCTTTAATCGAAGTTCTGAAGGAAGATATTAAATGATGGTTTGACTACAGCATCAACAGCTGAATCACAAGGGCTGAACAAGCAACCAGTGCCAGACAGTCCCAGTGCCTGGGGAGCCCCAGGGGAGCAGGTGAAACCAGGCAGGAATGCTCAAGGCTCCAGCACCTGCACTGCCAAACCCACCCAGCCACAGGCCCATGGCAGGGCCAGAGAATTGCCCATGGACTCCCTGCTTGCTATCAGGAGTAAAACAGTCCCAGCCTCATCTGTGTGACTTGATGCAGAACAAACCTCTCCTCATCCAAGGGACAAAAGTCAGGGAAGAGGGAGAACACGCTCTTCAAGACATGAAATCTTGGAAACGTGGACTGAAGTTTGAGCTTATCAGAAGAAGACTGCATTAGTTAATTTGCAATCTCTAAGCACCCCTCCCTCAGCCAGAGCTTCCAATTCACCCTCTTGAGGATAAGACAGAGAAATACTTCTCTGGGGGTTTTCTGAGGTTCCAATTCGGGTTTCTACATTTGCATGAGATATTAAATGAACGAAGTATGCTGCCTGAAGAAGCTTTCACCATCATATGTCCTGGTTTTGGCTGGTGTGGATTTAACTTCTTTCCCAGTAGCTGATACAGGGCTGTGCTTTGGATTTAGGATAAGAGTAATGCTGATAACACTCTCATGGTTTAGTTGTTGCTGAGCAGTGTTTACATTAAGTCAAGGACTTTTTCAGCTTCTCACCCCAAAATAACTTCCCCTAAATAAGTTCATAAATATGACAATTATCACATATTGCTGAGGTGGCTCAAATTTCCCAAGACTGGCAATTGTGGTTGCCACATCTCAGCTCTCAGTGGAAGAGCTTTCCCCCACTAGCCATAAATCCCAATATTCCATTGCCAGCAGCAACACTTTTGGGTTCTTCTCCAAATTCTATCCAGCAATATTGTCAGACTAAGTCCTCCTCTCCTGCATTAACTTCAGACTCCCTCCCTTGCCCTGAGAAGAGCCCTGCAGCAAGGCAATGTCTCTGGGCTCTGCAGCTTGAGGAGTTTACTGCCCACACTGGATTTATGCTGTGTTTGTTTGTTTGTTTAATGGCCCAGTTAGGAAACTCAGGGTGGGATCTGTGCTTGGGGTACACATGGATCTCACCATGACCTGCTACAAATGCCTGGGAAATCTCCGGCCTCCAAACCAGTGCAGCCATGGGCAGGGACACCTTCTACTACCCCAGGGTGCTCCAAGCCCTGCCCGAGCTTCCCTTGGACACTTCCAGGGATGGGAGCAGCCACAGCTGCTCTGGGCCAGCCGTGCCAGGCTCTTACCAGTCTCTGAATAAAGAATTTCTTCCCCAGAGTTTGTTCTTAACACCTACTGTAAAACATCAAGGATGCTGGTCCCACATCTCCAGCCTTTGTAACCAGTCCATAGTCTGTCACATCCAACTCACAGGCTTTGCTAGCACTGACAGCCCTGCTCCGCCACTTTCTGTCCCTTATGTCACAACAAACTGTCTGGACACTGCAGGAAACATTGAGGACACTTCTCTTAGTTTTATATAAACAGAAACTTCTGTTCTGGGACTCTCTGCCTGGGTTAGCTTTGCTTTACACGACACAGAGCAGCACACTCAACACAGAAAATGACAGAACGTGGCCCACAAGCACGAAAATTCAACATTAAACAAGTTCTCCATCAACCTTCCCTGCTCTGCATTCAGGTGGTGGCCAGGCAGGCACAAGAAAAGGTTTCTCCTCTGGCCAGCAGCCAGCACTGAAGAAATGCCAAACCCGAGCACCTGGCTCCTGCAGCACTTGTACCAGCTCTGCTCCCACCTCCGAGGCCCAAGACTTACTTTGATGCTGTTCTGAAATCTCCTTCTCCCAGCTCCAAAGCAAGACTTCAAATTATTAGAGGTAGTAATGCCTCTCAGGGCAGAATGCAAATTTAAAACACTTGTCCCAAATAACAGGAGGTAGTAATTAGGCTCCAGCACTCCAAAGCAGCATCCCTGAGCTACACCCTTTCCTGACTGCTCCACTGATGTAGGACATGTGCCACATCATGCCAACCCAGGTTGCACAAGTTGTTTTTCTGTATATAAATCAGCTCCCCACTTTTAGTTTCCCTCCTTCACTCTGTGCTCTGGTCTATGAGCTTTGCTCCCTGCTTGGTTAAACCTTTTGCTTCTTGTTGCCCTGGTCCCACTCTTTTTTTTTTGTTTTATCTGCTCAAGGTGCCTGCTTCCTTAAATAGTTCTCTCTCTGTCTTATTCCTTCCTCCCTTTCCTTATCATCTTCTCTTTCTCACAGTTAACCTGTCTCCTTCCTCTTCCCTGGGCTTTCCTGCAAGGCCATTAGCATTCTTTCTCAATCACATCAAACAGGAGATTTCAATTTAGCAGCAATCAGGAAAACACCTCAGACATCCTCACGGCATCAAAGCCTCCTGCCACCTCCGTTCCCCAAATCCCACTGAACTGTGGCTCCGTGAAGCAGGAGCTCAGGTTCACATGGCACCGAGGTGACAAGTCCGTGAGCCACCGTGCCACTCCCAGAGCCACCCCTCTGCTCCGGGGGACCGGGTCCTGGCTGACCAAAGCCACATCCTCCCGTGCATCACTTCAGGCCAGCAAGGGCAGCTCTGCTGCTCCTGTGAGGCAAAAAAAATGAAGAGAATGATGCTGACTGCTACAGGGTGAGGGCTGAGCTTAGGGCTCAGAGGGATCGGATGCTCGAGGCAAAATAACCGGGACACAGCTACCTTGCCCCGCTACTGCCCGTGCCCTCGGGGAGGAGCAGAAAGCTAAAGAAGACAAGTCTTTACGTGGCCTTTGGGAATTAGATATGTGCATTGTAATCTGATTAAAATTCCTTACAAACACACTTTAAAGTTAGCTCCGGAATCAGGGAATGGTCGTGGATCTCCTCAAGCACAGGATTTGTGTTTAAGAAATTCTGTTGTTATGGTAAATCCATGAAGAATGTGTCCAGCTGGGTCAGCTCTGCCACAAGAGCTTCTGGTTCACTGCTCATCCCGACTGCCAGGTTAAAGATGGGCTGAGGATGAAATTCCAGGGAAAATAAGGCAACCTAGAAACAGATGATTTCAGAAAGGCCAATGGAAGTAAAATGAGTAAAATGAGTTTTCACATCACTTTTCCACTCTCAAATTGTTTAAGGTAGAATTTGTAGGGCAAAACATCTCCAGCCCCTCTAAATGACTCTCAGCCAAAGGTTCACATGCTGAGAGAGGAGAGGGGAAGGGAAGCAGCCTGGTGCCAATTACAGCAAGCCGAGGCTCCGGGACGTTTTCTTCAGCACAGCCAGAAAATTCATTGGAGTGATGTATCAATTGCCAGAATATTTTAAAAGTTTTCTAATTCATCTGGAAGTTTACTCGCTCTGAGTATTGAGATGCTTGTCTATACTTTGGATCCTTCTGCATCCACCAGGACAGCTCGGAAACTGCTTTGTTTTAAACTGGTAGCAGAGCTCTTGGGACAATCCCTACCAGCCGTGGGGGCTCTGGACATACCCTGAGCCTCGCAAAGTCGGGGCAGTGCTACAGCAAAGGTGGGAACATCCTGTGCCAAGGACGTGCCATCACTGTCCGTCCTGGGGGCGATGAGCTGTGTCAGCCCTGTCCTGTGCTGGACCATTCCCAAAAAGAGATGGGAGGGCGTGGGGGACAGGGCTGGCTGCACCCCGGAGCAAGGGGGGGACATGGGGCAGGCTCCATGCAGCTGCAGAGAGAGTTCTGAGGGAGGCTTGTTCCCACAGCCCCGGTGCGTCCCGACTCCGGGAGCAGCAGCCTCCTCCCAGCCAGCCCAGGGCTGATTTCACATCCTGCAGCCCGGCGTCCCTTCCCAAAGCCGCGGCAACTGCTGGCACGCAGTTACTACAGCGCTGCTCGCCGACGTCTGGCCACCCCGCTGCCCAACCCTCCTCGTGGCTCCCTGTCTGGAGCAGTGTGGAAACCCCCGCGGCCGGAGGAAGGCGTTTGCCGTTCGCCAGCCCGCTCCGCTCCCCGAACCGGGGCGCACTCAGCGCACGGGAGCGGGGCGAGCATCCCCGGCAGGAAACACAGCGCGCAACGCGCTCTATTTTAATCCCGTCAAGGGTCTTCTCGGGAGCGAGGCAGAGCCCGGCTGTGCAGAGTTAAGAATGAATCCCTATTTTTAGCCTGTCCTGGGTGAGGTAAGTGCGCGTGAGTCAGACGCCGGCGTGGGATGTTGCATAAGCCGGGCCTGCGCCGCAGCTCCCGGCGCACGGGGGTGAGAGGAGGAGGATGGAGGGGAGCCTTCCCTCGCCGCTTCCTGGCATTGTCATTTCAAGACAGACCCTTCACGGTATTTAAATGCAGGGTTCTTTCTTCCCTCCCCACCCTGCCCGAAAAATTTAATTAGAAACAGCAGTAGGCTGGTTATGTAATGTGATTAATTGCAGCATTAGAGTGAAAAAATATAGGGCATACAGGTCTTAAAGATTCACATGCAAAGTCATGTGTGGGAGTGAGAGGCAAGGGTGAAACGCAAGACTTATCTGTTTGATTAGGTGCTTTTCACGGGGCACTGATTTATTCCCTGAGTAATTTCGTCGGAGGAATCTGCAGATAGCTAAAGCAAAAAAATAAAAATAAAAAAGGAACAAATAAACATCCAGGAGACAACGGGCCAAAAGTGCTTTCACAGCACCTCTAAAGGTTAGTGTACCTGGGAGCAGGATGTTCCCTCAGCTGCAGACCTGCCCCTTAAAGCACTCACTCACAGCAATAAAAAGGAGGTTTTCCCCTGAGTCATGATGAAGGAGCTGCAGACACATGCAGGCACTGCAGCTAAACTTTCACTATGCTGGAACTTTATTCCAGGGAACACGTGGAGCTTCAGATGAATTCTTTTCCCCCTGCCTTTTGTGAGCCTCTCGGCAGGGAAGCCCCAGATTCCAGGCTGGCTTTCCCTCCCACCGGTGACCTCCGAGCAGCCGATGCTGAGGGCGCAGCGCTGCAAACGCTGCGCTCGCCACGGCTGTTGATTAAATCCAGCCTGGTTCAATAATGGCAAGGAGTCACCGGCGTGTTTGATTGCTCGAGTGTCCTACATGTGCTGTCGGGGGCTGAGTGAGCTCCTCTCCGCAGAGCCGAGCTCGGCGAGGCTGAGCCCGCGCTGCCACCGCTGAGGAGGCATCGCTGGCTGGATTTTAGCATTGCAGCTCTTCAGAGGGAAACAACTGCTGTTAATATTCATGCAAGGGGGGGAGATGAAAAGGCACCAAAGAAGGGAGCTCGTGGCAGGGTACCAAGGATGTCTCAGCAGGTTTTATCCTGTGCTCTTGCTGGGAAGAGGAGGGTTCACAGCCTGAGTGCAGCTGTTCTCACACCGCAGATATTCTCCAGCGTTGCCTTTATGCCAGCTACCCCTAAACTCAGTTCTGAGGCTCCACTGAATTAAGTATTAATTTAAGGCAGCCTGAGCTCCCTCTGAAGTGAAGGCTTTTCCCTTAGTGAGCTCAGTCTAGTTCTAGAAAGCTTAATTCCTGGCAGCCTTAGCTGTAAAGCCATGGCTGGAAACACAAAAACCTCCAGAGTTGATCTCTCCTGAATAAAAACTTCACTTGTTACAGCTGTGCAATGATTTCAGAGGCTTTGGATTTGTCAAGCAGCAAAATGCCAAGATTAATTTAAAAACAGCTCTACAATTACCTCGAGTTTGCATCTTGTTTCTTGCTTTACTAATAAACAAAACACTAAATGATTCATATTAGAAAAGAGATTTCAACAGTCTTCTCAGGGAGGCCAGGCACTCACTCCAAGTGATAAATGCAGAAATTCCCTCCCACGAGGCTTCCAGTCTTAACTGGAGCCATGATGTGAGGGAGAGTGACTGAGCCAAGAAGTCCCAGGCCACAAGCTGGGTCTGTGCAGCTACATGGCCTTGCAATATTCCTCAGCTGCTTTCATGCATTTCTAAAGCTTTCCTCTCCCTGCACATGATAGCCAAGCATGAAACACAGCCCTGGAGTCAGCATTTGACTTCACACGTCCCAATGCATGTGTTCCATGTCACTTGAGCACACTTCCATCTGCAGAAATTATTTGGAGACAATTACAGGGACAGATCCTGAAGATGCTGCTTTCCCTGGTGAAACTTTCCCTGGATCCATTTTCCAGTGAAAACTTTTTTCCTCTCTTAGAAGCTGGACAAAGAAAAATTGTTCAGGCCTCTCGGTGCCATCTAAGTGCGCAGTAAAATATCTCTTGAAGAAATCAAGATCAAAGCTCACACAATTAGAGACAAACCAAAATCAAGGGCACCTTTACTGAAGCTCATTAAAAATATCCTTTGTACCGCTCTCCTGTGTGGCACCCAAAGTCTCTCGAATACTGTGGTGTAATGAGAATGCAGTGAGGGGTTTTTTCCCTCCAGTATTTTTCTTTTCCATAGTTAGCAACTGTCATAGTTTAATTAAGGGATGTCACAGGCACGGAGCACTGCCCCGAGATAATCAAACCCTGCTGGTAGATAACTGCCGAGGTGAAGACAAGCAGGAACAGCCACCGTGCAAATGCCAAATCATCAAGGGAGGGCAGAGTTCAAAAACAGAACTGACAATCCTTCATTTATAGAGGTGGGAGATGCCTTTGCCAGCCTTTGTGAATGGGCCCCTCCACCCAGATCCACCTCACAACCCTTTCTGACCCCTGTCCAGCCCCTCTTTGCTCCCACGTTGTCCCTTGCAGGAAGATTCACTCCCAAGTATCTCCTGGGTGTCTCCAGCAGCACAGACGTGCTGCTGGCACAGCCCTTTCCTTGCAGCAGCCACTGACACACCCTGAGGAAGGATCCCAGCTCCCACCCAGACACCCCTCGGCTGTGAGCCCTGTGTTAACTCACTAAGAACTGACCCCCAGCCATTCAAATTGCTACAAAGGCTCCCACTGCCTTTAATTTAGTCTTTCAAAGCATGCAGGTCTTTATTTGTTAATATTTACCAAAGCCCTTCCAGTCTTTGGCTCTTTGATTTTGCAACCTTTTATGATTCTCACTAGATGAAGTTTTCTTTTCCTGAAAAACAACCCAGCCCCAACCCAGCCAGCTGTGTGCTCCTCTCTCCTGCTATCCGTGATTGCTTTCATGGGAAGGTTGTCTCCCTCTCCTTTCCCTTTTCCACCCAGGTCATTATTGATCAGATCATTCCAGCAGCAGTTTTGTGCTGTGCCCTCTCATGAATCCGTGACCTCCACACCATCCTGATTTCTTGCTTGTTGCCCTTGCCTGGGTTCATTCACAGATCACAGAACAGTTTTTTTAGAGGAGTGCCCTACCCTTTATTCCACTAATTATTTCCATTTCTCTATTTCTGTGGCACAACACCTTACAGGATCCCCATCTCTTCAGAATTATCTTCCAATTAATGTGCAGGTACTGTATTTCCAGCAAATATTTCCCTTTAATAGAAAATGTGCCCTAAAAATGGCACGCTGGAGTTCCTGTATAAGTTCATCAACACAAAGTGCCCTGAAGATGGCTCTGAGGATGGGGCTCAGGTCCAGGCTCAATCCCCATTTTTGATGAGGAGCCCACCAGACACACAGAAATTAAAGAAAACATCTCTTTGGAATTATAACACCTCCTACAATTTTCCCATGGCTCTGGGGACAATGCCAGCATGGGGCTACAGCATTTTCAGTCTCCACAGGTCAAGCAAGATGGATAATTTTTCTTGGATCCTGGCTGATCCCTCACTGCATTATTAACAAACAGCTGCATTTCGACCGGCTTTGATGTAAACTTTATCTGACCCAGTGGTGAGGTTCTTCAAGTGAGACCACCCCACAGAGATCCCTGGGTGAGGGGTTCAGAAAGTAATTGTGAATAACAAAGAGAAGCCAAATGAATTCCTTCACTCTGAAAAATGGTGTGTGTCTTCTGAGCTGGGAAAACAAAAGGATTTCCATGACATTCCCGTATAAAATTATCAATGATTTAATTTTCGTGAAACCAGCTTCATAAAAAATTCTGTGGCTTTCCCAATAAACTGTGATTAAACCAAGCCCCCATACTGCTTAATTGCACTTATTAGCAAGCCAATTGTCCGTCACATTAATTTTGTTATGTGGGCCGTGTTTGTCAGAAAGAGCATGAAATTTTTAATCAAACTTGTAATAGTCAAGACAGATTTCTGAAGGGCACAACTTTACCCAAGCAAGCACATTTATCATTGCTGAGGACACAGAAAAGGTGGCTGTATATTGGTATATGAAAACAGCTGGCTGTATAAAGATTTATTTCCTCCATCCCACTCTGACTCTAATGCATTTGCAGGCCTGCTTGATGGACCTTGGGGTGAGCCTGGGGCTCAGGTCCTGCCCAGGTGAAGGGAGTCACAACGCACAGCCACCCCCAGCACATAAATCATTGACAGACACACAGATTTACGTGCTCAAAGACCGTCACGTTGCTTCTTTTTCCAGCTGGGACAGCTGCATCTCTCTCTACGTGTCCCACCAAGCCTCAGCCCCACAAGCCCTGTGTGTTCAGAGTGCTGGTCCAGCACGGACGTGCTCGGCGAGCGCCGCGGGCAGAGGTCACGGCAGCGCTGCCTCCCTGGCAGACGTGTTCCCAGTGGACTCTGGCCTCTCCTCACTACCACACCACCCCTGTCATTGCCCACAGGTTGCCTGGCATTAACATTTCCTGGGTTGCAGAAAGCGTGCCGTGATTGAACTTTCCTTCCAGACATTTATCTTAATAACCCACACACATCCTTAGCACGCCGCCCTGTTCTTGTTTGTTCCATGAATATTCCAGACGAGAGCAGTACACTGATCACAAAGGTTGTCCAACACTCTGCACTATAAAACCCCTGTCTTAAGTTGATAACAACTTTGAAAAGGTTCACTGGCTCTCTCTGCCAAGGAAGCAAGGGAGCAGGGATATTTTATCCACGCTAAAATACTTCTAAAATTGTTTTTTTGTGGAAAGGTCTGATGCCAACAAGCCTTGGGCTTGCACCCAAAACCTGGCAGTGGAGGGAAGGGTGAATTCTGCCATCTTAACGTTGAGGCCATTGACCTGATAAGCTAATAACTGATAAGCTTCTGAGAAGCTGCAGTTGTTGCATTTCTGAGCAGAGGTTTGATAGATGCTCCCAGCTGAATTCCCGGAGGATCTCACCCATGTGAGGCCCAGTGGGCTCTCCTCTGCAGCTGCAGATGCTCTGGGCTCAGCCTGGGCACTCAGACTGAAGATGAGATATTTAGCTTCCTTGTTTTCCTAGGGATCTTTGGGGGTAGGAGCTGCCCCACTCCAGCACCGGGAGGGCAACACCTGCATTTGTGTTCAAGAAACTGCAGTTTGCTTTAGCTCAAATTAATTTCTTTTTTCAGAAACTGGTAGAGAGCAGCAGGGCTGGAAGGGAGATTGGGGGCCAGGCAAGGATATAAGCACAAGCAGCCATGAGAGGGAAAGGCAGAGGAACAGAGTCCTGATGGGCTCAAGCCCAATGTCTGGCAGTTCCCTTTCAGAGTTTCGACCACATCCTAAATCTTCTAATTCCCATTGCACTTCCACCATCTGCAAGTGTCCATGAAACCTTCTGGCCCCATGCAAAAAGCTGTGAGAGCATGGCTGGCTGCCCCAGAGCCAGCTTGGGGCATGTGGGTCTCTCAGCCACAGGCAACACCCCGAGTTACAAAGGTAAAGCAGAACACCGAGTCCTTGCTCGTTAAGAAACACCCTCTGCTCTGCTCACCGGCTAGACAGGGCTCTGTGCAAAAAGCAGGAGATGAATATCTAATAAGGCTTCTAATCCATGCCCAGAGATAAGCCAAATTAATTTTGCACAGGCATCTCTTTTCAGCCCCGGATTTGGCAGCCACAGAATTGGCCTTTGAGGAATGCTTCATGTCTGTGCTTTAACCATTTGGGGCTTCACTGTGCCAGCTGTGGTACAAGCAGGGACAATAATGACCAAGGAGACATTTATGTGTGCAGCCAGCAGCCACTTTTGTGTAGTAAAATAAAGATCCAGGTGGGTACCAGTGGCAGGAGGACACTGAGGTACCACGGGTGACTAATGACTCATTGCAAGAATTTAGAGATTGTGGGGAGACCCCATAACAACCTTCCAATATTGGAAGGGGGCTACAGAGAAATTGGAGAGGGATCCCACCATGACCTGTAGTGACAGGACAAGGAATAAATCAAAAGAGGGAAAATTTAGTTTAGATATTACAAAGTACTTCTTCCCTGTGAGACTGGGGAAGCCCTGGCAGAGGTTGCCCACAGGAATTGTGGCTGCCCCTGGATCCCTGGAAGTGTCCAAGGCCAGGCTGGATGGGACTTGGAGCAATCTGGGATAGTGAAAGGTGTGTCTGCCCGTGGCAGGGAGTGGGAATGGGTGGGATTTCAAGTTCCTTCCAAGCCCTTAACATTCTATGATTCCATGAATTTGGAAAGGACAGTGAGTGACCCTTGAGGGCAGCTCATGCAGCGAGGCAGCGCTGAGAACGCTCACACACGCGCGTAGGTGCGAAGAAGGAAATGTCGCATTCATTTTACACCGTTTCCCACGCTCTTCCATCAGCGGGATCGCTGCCCGGGCCGGGACATCCACTGTGTCCCTGGGGAGCGGAATTCACACCATTTCTGCGGGAAGCTGGGGGGGAGTGGTGAGGTGAGGGGTGAGCGGCGTGCGGCTCCCCGGGGCCGGGCCGGCTGTGAGGGCTCGATCCCCCCGGGCACGATCCATGAGGGGCGGGCGCCGCGTGAACTGCCCCGGGGCCGGGCCGGCTTTGAGGGGGCGTTCCCCCCGGCACGGTCCGTGTGATTGCCCCGGAGCCGGACCGGCTGTGAGGGCGCGTTCCCCCCGGCACGGCCCGTGAGAGGCGGGCGCCGTGTGACTGCCCCGCGGCCGGGCCGGCTGTGAGGGGGCGAGCCCCCCAGCATGCTCCG
>JBBMKD010000027.1:1278895-1299829 GCA_037834095.1 Argya squamiceps
CCGCCTGGCAGCCGCTCCGCGGGGCTTTCCAGGGCCGCCGCCGCGCCCGGCACGGGGGCTGCACCGCGGGGCCAAAAAGGCGAGAAAAGCCCCCAGAAGCCCGAGCTGCGCCAGCCGCGGGGCCAGGACCGCCTTCGGCCGAGCCCCGTTAGGGGCTGGGGACGGGCGGTGTGCAGGTAGCGGCCGCACCGCATCACCGCCCGTCGCTTGAGCCCGCCGCCAGCCAGGCTGTTCTCAGTCGTTCTTAGATAAAATAAAAACACAGCGCTGCTGGATTTTTATTAGCTAAACCCCGGGGCTGCCTCATGGGCAGGAATGTCACCCACAGTCCCCAGAGCCAGCCCAGGCTCCCGCGTAGCCTTGGACGCGCCCGCTGTGCCCATCCCGCACAGCGCCGGTGCCCGAATTCCCAATTTCCCGAATTCTCAATTTCCCAATTTCCCGAATTCCCGGGCCAGCGGAGCGGCTCTGTGCCTTTGGAAATGTTGAGCTCACCTTTTGCTAAGCACATTCCCTGGGGATTTCGGGAGGTGCAGCAGGCATTTAAAATATTTTTAAAATAGAAAAACATGTGAGACCTTGTTCTTTCCAAAAAGGCCTAAGCATATGCTTGCGTTATATTCAAGTGTTACCCCTGTAATTACATTAGGTTTTACTTTTCACAATATTAAAAAAAAAAGTTCAATCAAAACTTCACTTTGCAGAAACTAATATTTCTGCTTCTCAACATTTCATAGATAATATTTTACTTTAAAATAATAAAAACACTTTCTCGGGCTGTTACAATTTATTATTTATTGGTTCAGAATTGCAGTTACTTGGGATCTGACTGATCCACTTGACTTGGGCTTGTAAGGACAATGTGATTTTGCAGATTTTATTCTGTTGGCATTTATATATCCAGAGCCCAGTGGGCAATTTATGGCTGCAACGTCACATCTGATGTGCCAGTGCCATTAGTGGCATTCTGGGCTGGTCTTAAATGCTTCATCTGCCCCAGTCAATGCATTATCGTGGTTCAGCAGAAACTGGTAATTTAGCACAATCGATGTCTTGCTTCCTTGAAGAAAGAAACCTTTCAGGGTTTTTAATTCAATGTCTCCTAATCTGCTGGAGGTATTGTATTTCCCCAATATAATCCTGCAAAAAAGCCGTTGTTCTTAAATAAAATATACTTAATATATAAGTGATGTCTTAAGTAAACCTTGAGCCCTGACAGGACAGAGAGAGACGTGATCTCTCTCTAAAACAGATGAAATGTGGTCCAAATGCATTCGTGTTTGTTCCAGTAATGAGGGAAAGGTGGTGATGGTTAACAAGAACCTAGAGAAAAACCCCCAGCACAGTCATTTTTTAAGTCAAACAGAGGTTGTGCCAAGCCAAGAGGGAAAATGTTTTCTGCTGCATTTTCACATGACATCAGGGGGGTTGGAGGAGATGCTGCTGCCTCGCCCTGTGAGCATCCGTCAGTTAAACATGAGTGTTCTAGGATGAGTGTCCTTGGCCAGCTGGATGTGTGGAGGGGTCTGAGCTGGGAGCTGCTCCTGCTCCTCAGTGTCCCCTCTGTGCAGCCAGACCCTCGGGGGGCTGAGCAGACCCTCAGTTTGCTTCACAGGGGGATTACACCCTTAATTCCATACAGAATTCCATACGTAACTATTAGTAACTGATTCTGTGAGTAAACACAGCTTGTGGCACTGAGATTGATTCTTATCCCTACTACTGTAGCAATTAAAACTTCCATGGAAGAAACCAGAGGTTAGGTAAGATATTTTATATAAATATGTATTATATATATATATATATATATACACACCATTAAAAAGTGAGTTCACTACAACACTTACTTCTTACATTAAAATCTTTAAGTGCATCAACAAATGGTTAGTACAAGTACCAGCGACTTTACCAAGTACCAGTGACTTTCAGAAATGTGTTTTGGTTTCATTGTACCAGTTTTTCTACTCGGTGGCCCCTTTATACAGCACATGTGTATCTTCAGAATGTGCGGGAAGCTTTTTCCATAGTGCAAGAGATGGCAAATCCAAATCCCTGCGGGGCTGGTGCAGGGAGGTGATGGTAATGTGGAGAAACCTGGAACAATCTCTAACATCCCATGCGAGGAATCACCCTTCCCATCAAAACATGTGGAAGAGAAATTGGTAGTACAGCAATGGAGAAGATCAGAGAAGGTCTATGAAATATTTGACCATTTTGTATTTAAATCACTTCTCTGTAGCTTGTATGCAAAGTGCCAGCCCGATGCAAATCAACACTGCTGAGTCACGGCCGGAGTGGGGGGAAAAAAGGTAATTTAAAGTGAATTACTTTAAAAAGCTTTTGAGTTTGGAATTTGAACCACTCCTTCATGACAGTCACAGCGGTACAATTAGGGGACAGTATATCAAGATAAGAAATGCTTAAAACAACTTAAACATTTATAAAGCCTAAATTACCGTAAATATCAGGTAAGGGACTGCAAAAATATTTTTCATCTCAGCATTTTTCAACAGCTTAAAAAAAAGTCCTCGACTTCTTAAAGTCAAAGGTACAGCAGATGTAGATGGGTAAAATTCTAAATAGCAGCAAAACCAGCTATCAACTCTGGGGGTATTTTATATAAAATAAGGATGTATCAATGAAATGGACATGATTTTCTTGGTCATTTTGGGTTAATGTCTCTAAATATTTTGGGGTTCATTCCGCAGAGGTTCTGGTTTAAGGCTGCCGGGTTTATTTTTCCCAGCGCTGAGGATGCAGGGCAGTGCTGGAGGGAGTTTGTGGAGACACAGGGGAGAAAAGCTGCTTTGCGCCTCCAGCTCAACAACTTTAGCATTCTGTGCCATTCCCCCTGCCGCCGCTTTCCGAGAAGGGAGGCTGTGTTCAGGCCAGGGGATGGGTTTGGAGCGAGGGTTATCACTGTCCTGTGGCCCGCCGGTGCTCGCAGGAGCGGGGCAAAGTCCTCCCCGTCACTCTGGCGTCACTCGGGCATTTATCTTCAAAGGGCCCGTCGTTAGGGAGCTGTAACGGGGCAGAGGGAGAGAGGTGGGAACGAGGACTTTGGGCTGAACCGTGCCTGCCCCGGCAGGGCTGCAACCCGCAGCGTTGAGCTTGGGGTGTTCGGGGGGGCTTTGGAGCTCCTGTAACTGTGTGAGGGTGCTGGCTCTCGGTCCCCGGCACAGCTCTTCGCTTCAATTCCCATCCCAGTTGTTCTAGTGGTTGAGGTTTAGGAATCTGTTGGAAGACAATTTTATCCCCTTTGTTTCCTACCAGTCACATCCTTCCACTCTGGCATTTTCCTGCCGTTTCCTCTTAGTTCGGGTGAGGCCACCTGCAGAGAAGATCCCCGGCCAGAGTTTGGGCAAGAGCTCTGCCTCTGAGTGGGTGTTAGGAGAAAAACCCCTGAGCATTCAAATGAAGGACAAGAACAACAGCTGTCGTAGAGTTTATATTCCAGTGATCATGGGACTTTGGGGTCGTTTCCTATCTGTTTTTCAGTAACGTGTCTGGTGGTTATAAAATGAGCAGTATTTATCTGACCCGGGAGGCAGAGACATTACCTCATTGTCACGGGGTCAGTGGCAATTAGACTGCAAAGCCCAGCCAAGCAGTGCCGCTGGGTACAATAGTCTGTGGCAGGCTTAACCTTTACGGTCACCGCTGCTGCGGGGGACAGCAGGGGAATAGCCAGAGCAGAAATGCCCTTTCCTCCCCAAACCCCTCCCAGGCAGCTCACACACGCTCCTCCCTGTAGATGTCAAAAGACAGCAATATATTAATTTGGGTAAGATGGATGGCTTAATGATTTATATCAGTCTGGATTGGGAGTTAAAAATTAAGTGCGTCCCCAAAAAGGTGTAGTAAGGACTGAGTGTAATGCAAGTTCACAGTATAATGCAAGAGCAATAATTTATAGACATCAGCCAGCCCGTGCTTACTGTAAATACGGTGTACAAAGGTGAGCAGCCAGGTCAGCAGCCCAATTTATCCTGCACCTGGAGACAGTGACATTGACACCGGGGAGCAACGAAGGGCCCCACCCACTGCTGCCCACCAGCAGCTGAGCCTGACCTCAAGGGCATTTAGAACTGAAACCAGGTGCTTTTCCTCTCTGGAGGTGGCACCCTGATATTTCTGGTCTGTTCACACTCGGTTGTTCGTCACGCACAGCTCCTGCGTGTGGGTGAGAGGCTCGAATCACAAGCCTAACCCCAACTGTGAATTTAAGGGCCATTCACTTTCAGGGAGCACCTTGAACCGTCACCCCAGAGGAGCCACTGAGGGCTGCTGGTCACTGTTGCTCACTGGTGCCTGCAGAGATTTGTCAGGGGTGGGCAGGATGCTGCGGGAATGCGCCGCAGGAGCTGTGCCTCAGCCTGGCCTCCTGCCACCAGGGCTTTCCTGCTCCCTGGAGTCACCCCAGCCTCTGATTCACGCTGTCTGCCCGGCCTGCTCCTGCACGAGTTCATGCACCACCTCTGGGCTTTTGGTCCGGGAAAATTGAATGTTCTGCCTGTTTATTTCTTCGCTGTATAAAATGTGGGCTTTGGCACAGGCTGAGGTAACCCTGGTGTCCCAGAGAGACAAGGTGGGAGAGAGGGGAGGGGGCAGCACTGTAGGTACTGTACAAACATGCAATCTTCCCTCTTGCTTTACAATTCCAGTTGTAAAGAGTGTTACCCCTCACAATAAGGGTGAGGGTGTGGGTAAGAAGCAAGACTTTCTCCTACAGACATGTCAGACTGAGTACTAGACCCACAGAAAGACCAGGAACTAGGCTTAGAAAATATCTGAAAAAGCAAAAATCCGAGAGTTTATGTTCTTACTTTGTAGGCACCAACTCAGCCCCTGAGTTTGGGGTCTCAGTTCTTAGACAGACAATGGGGAGAGAAGGGTGGGTGTATACAGGAGGCAGGAGAGCCTCTGGCACAGGGATGTAGCCTCTGGTCAGCACAGAACACACTTCCAGCTGCTTTTCTCCATGCAGGAATCGCAGCTGGGAGCTCTGCCCAGGGCAAGGTGGGAAGCAAAGCACAGTGTGCACTGGGCAGCAGCCTGGAAGAGCCAGGTAAAAACTTTAACTAGCAAGATCTCCCTGAGACAGGAGCTGCTTCATTGCTCCTTGGATATTTATTCCTCCAAACCCCTCCCCAGGCGAGGGGATCCTGCAGGTCACGGCCTTGCTATCCATGCCTGCTCCAGACAACAGCCAAGGATTTTTACCCACCACACCCCTGCCCTGTGCATCTGTGCCAGTGTTGAGGAGTAGTTGTTGGTAGAGCATTCCCTTAATGAATGGATTGCTGTGTTTGGGGTGGTACAAGGTGGTTCCTTCAGGGCCATCCATTCATCCCAGCCATCCTGCACTGCTGCCCTTGGCTCTGTGCAGGAAATTTTCACAGGGCCAGGAAGAAACTTAGGAGTGGCTGTGATGGCACTGACATCAAAGGGCTGTGAGGAACCTGCCTTTCCATCTCTTCCCAGCATTTACATCGAGCAGGTTTTGGAGGCCACCATTTCCTTCTATTCCTCCCACTTCCTAATTTTAGGGAAAAAAGGGAACGAGCTCTGGTTGCCAACCACAAACACACACCTTTGGGAGAGAGGCTCCTGACGCAGCAGCAGGGCAGGATGTCTGTGAGCACATTCAGGCGGAGCCCATCAGCAGCATTTCCCTGTGGATGACTCATGCCACCCGGCCAGCCCTGCTTGTTTGAGGTTTTCCGTAGCCTTAGTCCTGCCTTCTTCCAGACTGGGAGCAGCTGTAGGTTTGGGGGTGTCTCCAGGGTGAGTCTGGATTTCCGTGCACTTTGGGTTTCAACAGCTTGATTCTCTCATCAGCTCTAGATCTAAGTGGACACAATCCAGGCTGCTCTCTGCAGAAGTCTGCTGGCTATTGAGGTGACCTTTTGTGCCAGAATGACATTCACTGGCAGCAAACATTCAAATTAAAGGCAATAAGTGGATTTATCAATAAAGGCAGTCAGTCACAGGGCCACATTGCAAAGGTCTGCACCAAATTCAGCATCACATGGAGATGTTCTTGAAGATGTGGGGCAGTTTTCCCACCCCTTTGGGGTTGGACACCGTGATTTGGGTCCTGCAGGCAGTTGTGCTACTGCACAACCACAGGTTTTACCAGGGGAGGTTCAGATTAGATGTTAGGGAATTTTTTTCACAGAAAGGATTGTAAAGCATTAGAACATGGTGCCCAAGGAAGTGGAGGAGTCACCATCCCTGTAAGTGTCCCAAAGAACCTGTGGAAGGGACTTTGGAGACAAGGTTTAAGGGTGAACATGGTGGCAGGGCAGGATTGACCATTGACTTGATGATCTTAAAGGTCTTTTCCAACCTTAACAATTCTATGGTTCTGCTTGATTATAATGGTTCTTTGGTTAGTGAATAAAGAATTGTTCTGTGATTAAATTGATATGAAAATTCCCGTGGTGTGTAAATAGAGGCAAGCTGCAAGTTTTTAGCTCCTTTTGGGGTTGCTAACACCGACAGGATAGAATTTTCTTCCTGGAATGTGATTGTACATGATGTTTGCACCCATCATTCATAAGGAAAAGTTTCTTACAGACTTAACAGATTGTGTTTCCATCTCTGCTGCGTAAAAACAGTGTTATGGACACAAGCGAAATGGAAATCATAACACAGCATCTCCACTATTTTAAGAGTCATATTGGAACACATGCAACAGAGCTGGAATTCCACTCTTCACTGCCTTCAGATTTGGTGTTCTGTGTATTTACTTAGCGCTAGAAAAGGAAAGTGAAAACAAACCCATTGCCTCAATAAAGCCCAGGAACGGGCTTTGCTCCTGCCCCTTCCCTTGGGACCAGGCACCATTTCCAGCCAGTGGAAGGGCTCTGGGCAAGGCAGAGCTGCAAAGTCATTCCTGAGATGAGACAAGAAAGGGGGAAAAAAGGGCTGAGAGTCAGGGTGAAAAGAGCCAGCTGAGGAGCACTAATGGGTGAGAACGCCGAGAGACAGGTCTGAGGGTTGATAGTGCTTCTGGAGGGAAGGGCTGCCTGGAAATGGGTCTGGCTGTTCCTGCTCTGCGGGGCTCCTGGGGAAGCACCTGCCTCGAGGCAATTTATCCAGCTGTCAGCATGTTCTCACACGGACTCTGGATGCGCCCCAGCATTGGGAGTTTGGCTGTGCACAGGGTGCTTTTCCCATCTCCTGGTTATTGTTGCATTTCATGCTTTTTTCCTGTGTTGCGTTGGCTCAAGCTGCTCCTGTTTCTACCATGGAGACCTGAAAACAGGGAGAAGATTTGGGCACTTCCCCACCCGCAGTCAAGCTCTAAATCAATCAGATTTTCTGGGTTTTTTTTTTTGCTGTTTTGTCTTTTTTTTTCCCTATGAATTCTCCATGCAATTCAACCTGCATCTCCTGAGTTACTCTGATTCGGTCCAGAGTTATTCTTTAATTATTTTCCTTACACAATTTCAATTCCAAGTGTTCCCCTCACAGACGTAAGTGCAGCAAAGCAGCCAGGATTGGGCAGGCTGCTCTGATCCAAGTGTCCACATCACAATTCCAGGGTGACTAAGCACATTGGCAGTGGTGTTCAGTGGCATCTCCAGAGCACTGCTCTGTATTTGTCTTTCCTTCCTCTGTTTGTGTCTGTTTAAAAGAAAAAAAAATGGGTTTAAGCTATGTGCTGACAAGACTTGGCGATTCTGGATGGCAGGAGGGGTACGAGGCTCAGCGCAGCGAGTACTGGAAAGATACTTGTCACTGCAGATTCTGCTTGTCATATGCAGAGATGACATGCAGATCTCCCTCTGACAGATTGATAGTCATTCCGAGATGCATCCACCCACAAAAACCACAGACATGCTGCTTGACTCAAATCTTGACTTTACCCACAACTTTGTGATGCAAAACTGGTGGAGTTTTTGGTACTTTTTGTTAAAAATGAAATCTTTATAGGGGTTTTCCAGCATCCTTGCTAGTTACTAAAAACAAACCAACATCAGCCTACTGGATGGGACAGCTCAGTTTACTCGTGGGTGGTTTTGACATTCAGCTCATTAACATGTTTAGTCTGAAAGAAGGTTGGAAAGGTAGTAAATAAAAAATTGGATGGAGAAGTACAGCATCTCTCCACAAGTTACTCCTTATGTCGCAGCGACAATGCCAGTTTCACTTAGAAGGAATATTTGTCCTGATTTTACTCCAGATGCCCCCAGCTCATCCTGAGCCAGCTCAGAGCCTGGTCAGTGTGTTTGTGGAATCAAATGCACGGTGCTGAGTGTAAAGGTTACACTCTGCTCTGTGCCGGGGCCAGGAAGTTCACAGCCCGGCACGGAACTTCCAGCGCGTCGTGGGAGAGCCTGGGCACGCTGGCCCACAGCCAGGGAGTCTCCCAGGGAAACAGGGAGCTACCCCAGCCTGTCAGCACGGGTTTATCTCCCCTTTGTGTCCACTGCTGGGGGAGGCATGGACGTGGAACTGGCTTTGGCTGTTGTGGCTCCACAGGCGTCCCCTGGGACCTCCTGTGCTCTCCTGGCCCGTGCTCTGGGATGGCCCCCAGGGATGTTGGACCAGGTGATCCCTTCCCACCTGACCCATTCTGGGAGTGGATGCGTGCCTGGAATTGCGGCCAGCGGGTCTGCACAGAGAACACACGTGGCAGTGTCTTCAGCTGCTTATGTGGGAAAGGGGGAAAGTACTCCAAATAAGTTTCTCTTGTTCGGAAATACAATGGGCAATTTAAAACCCCTATTAAGGCGTGTGTGGAGGAGCGTTTCCCATCCGGGGAGACGAGGGGGATTGCTATGGAGCTGTATTATGACTTCCCTGATATCAATCAAGCCCCCATTATGTAAGGAGGTCTCCATCACACGCGCCCCAGCGCGGGGCCCCGCCGCGAGCACCGAGGCTGCAATCCCGGCTCCTTTGTCCTGCCCTCCGCCAATTTGCTGCAAAATTGAGGATGAGGCTTGAATTTGCCATTGTGGCGGTGCCGGGGCCGCGGCCGTGCTTTCAGAGCAGTTATTTGCATTGCCTTGATTAGCATGTCACCTGCTTCATTAGCGAAGAAAAGGCTCCTCCACGCACTCAGCCAGTCATGCAAATTGAGGAATGCAGGGAGATCCTTCCCCTCTAGGACTTTCCATTATTAGCAAAATTGGTAGATTGCGTTTGTTGGTTCCTCTTCAGAAGGTCACTTTTGATTTCCACCTCCAAATGGAAGTTCTTAAATTTAATAGACAAAGTAATCGTGGTCCCAAATTTTAACATCCAGCAGTCCTGCTTAATGAAACCTGATGCCAAAGGAAAACCCAGGTGTGTGCAGGGCAGGTGGAACCTCCCTGGTTTCAATCTAATCCTTAAACCAACAGCCATCTGTCTGTCACCCAATCATTAATTTTACTGGATGTCAGCGATGTGTTTTTAGAGCCAAAAAGCTCCCTCCTGTGCAGGACCTAACCTTACATTACAGATGCCTCTCTCAGGTTTTGGAGGGTCTTTCTCACTTGAGAGACCAACAATTAGGAATAAAGCTTTTTGTGATGTCAGAGATAGTCAGCTTTTGTGGAAAAGAATACCCCAAATGGGGAAATTAACAGATCCCTCCCACAGCTTTTCTCTGAGATCAGGAAGTGGCCATGGGGCACCAGATCTCAGTCCAGAATGGGAAAGTCCTAACACAGATTTGACCTCAGAAGCTGCAGGGGGAGAACCACCACCAGCCCCAGCAGGGTTTTCACCATTCCCTGCCTCTGCTGGCACAGCCATCATGGGCAGAGGAGTTCAGCCAGAAAGGAAAAATAACAAAAGCTTAGAAAACCCAAGAGTGAAAGAAGGAAAAAGGAAAAATGTGATGGTCATGCATGAAATGTCACTTGCAGAAATGAATCTGCAGACATGAATGACCTGTTCGTGGGCTGAGGGGAGGAAGAGAGTCACCCTCCTCTGCTGACCGTCTGACACAGCCCCTGCTCAGGCTGGGGACACAGTGTGACCTCCTGAGCCATCCGTGCCACCCCTGGAACCACCCACCTGCCCTTCACAACTGCATCCTCACCGCCGGGGTGGCGGCTGTGCTCTGCTTGTCTTGCTGCAGCTGCACCCGTGGGAGAGAACCTCCCTTTTTGCATCTCCCCGGAGCTCCTGGGAAGGCAGAGCCGCAGTGAGAAGGCCGGGTTCCACCCCGCTGCTTTCACACGGATCACAGGGCAGAGCAGGGCCGTGCCAGAGCCGAGGCACACGGTGCTTTCTGCCTTTTTAAGGTAAAGATGAAGCAACACCGCACATCCTCGGGGGTGCCCCCACAGCTCAGGCTGTGCTCAGCCGCCTCCCTCTCACCTGACTGGCAGAGGCTCCGGGAAAAGCCTGACAAATTTGTGTGTCTGCTTGTCCCTGGATGGCAGCAGGGGAAGGAGTGAGTCAGGTACGTGTCTCTGCTGCTCAGGGAAAAAGAAATCCTGCTCCTCCACCCCGGCGGCAGCCGCACCGCAGCAGCGCCGCACACACCTCGCTGCAGAGGGGAAGACAGATTTGCCGGGAGATATATATGGAAATAGATGTGATTAAGGAGTCACAGTCTCACCGATAAGTCTGGCTGGGAGACTGCTGGTCAGGCTGCCCTCCTTCCTCCCTCCCTCCCCCTCGGGTGCCCTCCCGCTGAGCTTTCCTGCTGACCTGAGCCGGGGGCACGCACCCACCTCAGACAGTTGTGTGCACTTACCAGATTAAAGATGATTAATTGTACCAGGTAGTTCCTGCTACATCTTAATCAAATACACATAATCAGGAATGCTCCTGTGCACACGATACTTGGAGCTGGAGGGGTTTTTAACTCTCACAAAGCTAAACTGCCAGTGGGGAGAGTATGAAGTGTCCCAACCCAGAGTGACTGCGGGTGAAGTTCCCTGGGTGCCAGTGCCTCTCACTGCTGGAGGAGGGACATGCTCTGATTTAAAAAATCAACCTCTGCCCCTCTGGGCACTGGGAAAAGCCCCATCCTTACCTGCCAGGCCCCTGTGATGCCACATCCCAGGGCAGGTGGGTGTGACAGGACTGCCACACACCACCTTGGAGGGGACACAAACCACCAGCAGCCTCGGACTGTAGAGTATTTTGCATCATTTATTTAAATACCTATATTTATGCATTTACAAATTTTCATAGCTCTGTCTGTAGCTTTTTTTCTTGTTTTTTTTTTTTTTTTCTTTCCTTTTGTAGACAGTATTGCAGAGAAGTCAGCTTCTGTAAAATGAGGTCCATGTATAAAACTATGCAGCGGATTGGAGGGAAAAAAAAAAAAAACCCAACCAAACAACAACCCGACAAGTTTCCTTTCACACTCTGGAGAATCAGAAACCAAAGAAAGTGACCGAATGAAAGGGGACAGGGGGAGGAAGGGGTGGGACAGAGCAGCCTCAAACCAGTGGCTCTCACACAAGCATTACACACATCAGTGCTCAGCTACAGGACACGTTTCAGTCGGTGCAGTGCCTGTTTGCTAAAGCTTTAGCAGGCACGTAGGTCTCTAATGAAAAAATAGAAGGAGAGGATCCTACACGCTGAGAATGCAAAGCCTGGACAGCCTCAGCTCGGTCCTGGGAGACTGCACCGACTCGCCAGCAGTGCATCCTCATTCCAAACTTCATTTTTGCATAAAAAGTTCCCTTTAAGAAATCTTAGCATTTTAAAAAACCCGGTGTCTGAGCTCTTCTAGCCTCAGTACTCTAAAGAAATCTCTTGAAAAATACCTCCTCTGCTTTCCTCACTCGGAAGCTTCAAAATAATGTTTTGCTTTAAATCGATACCAATGGAACAGCTCACGGAGTCCCAGCTTCATCCCTGGGAGGAAGAGGCAACAAATATGGCATTGCAAGATATTTACACACATGGTACAAAAATGTCCAAGGGTATGAAAAAAATCACCAGTTACACAATTTTGCAGCAGCCTCATTTTTACACCTGTAATTTTATACCATTTATTACATTGTACTGACACACCAGATCCAAAGATGTGCACTCCCTTTAGGACATTCAGGAGTTCCAAATATATTGTGATTGCATAATTCATATTGCACAATTGTATAAAAACATAAATACTAGCTATTCTATTCTTTTTTTTTCTTTTTAAATACAAAATACATGTCACATAGTCAAATAATCTTTTCAAGTGCAATTCAGGTGCTCTCTTTTTAGTCCTTCCAAGGCAAAGGCAAATTTTGATAAGTTTTGGCACAAAAAAGTTTAACCTCTGTCCCGTGCCAACAGTTCTAATCGCAATCCACGCGCCCCCAGCTTGATAAGAGTAGCAGTCATATACATCTAAGTATAAAACCAGGGTATTTACAGGATGCACAGAAGGTTCAGGGAGCAGCCTCCGGGCCGGGCAGGGTTTGGGGTGTCCCGGAGGGGCCGTGACCCTCCCAGCTCAGGCCGGTTGCTGCTGCAGGTTCACATTGATGGGCGGGGGGTGTCCAAGGAGACCGATGCGCTGCTTCTGCTTCCTCTGCTCCGTCATCTGGAAAATTAACAAGTTTGCTCATTAGGCCTGGGCGCTTCCTGCGCGTCAGCTCGCCCGAGGGGCTGTTGTGCCTGGCGTTTGCTCTGCAGCACCAGCGGCTGCTCCCGGGGCAGGGGGTGACTCCAGCCCCGCCCTGGCACGGCCGGGAGCCCGTTCTGTGTGCCCGGGCGCTGCCGTGCCAGGGACAGCCCGGCGGGCAGAGGGAACGGGAAGCAGCCTGCAGAAACCTCCCTCCCCCGTCAGGAATTCTCTGTAAGCCGTCCAGCAGACGAGACGGCGGAAAAAGGGGCGAGCCCTGCAGGCAGGCAGGCGGGCTGGGAATACCCCTGCCTTTGCTGGAAAACACTGAGCACTCCCCGCTCTCATCCGGAGTGAGCCAACAGCCCTCCCCATCTGCCGAGGCAGGAATTAACCACCTCGCTGCCACACACCCCAGACCTCGGCATTCCCCATCTGCCTCCCGGTAATTAAATAACGTTCTTCTGATGGGTGAACCGTGAATGGAAAACGGATCGCTGTTTGTTATTAGTGATACTGAGAAATGGCCACAAGCCAATGGCTCTGCTCTGGGTTTTTAGAACTTTGGGAGGTTTCTGACAAGTTACATAAGCCATGTAAGGAATGACTGTGGCTGGGCAGGGTCTTGGGAGTGAACAGCTGGATCCCATAGCTGGATCCCAGAGCTCACACTGTGACACGTGGGATGGCTCACAGGGAATGCCAGGACAGCACCTCATCCCTGCACCACTGAGGGCACCAGGACTCCCCCAAAAGCCCCCAAAACCCTGAGGGCTCAGGACCCACTGCACATGATCCCACTCCCATCCTGCTCCTGCTGCTCCTTCCAGCTACATCCACCATTCAACTTCTCCAGTTCCTGCTGTTTAATGACAAGTGCCAGCCAATGCCACTGCTGGTGGCAGCAGCCCCAGCAGAAGGCAGGTGGTGTCTACATGTCATTTGTGACACACTTGGGATCATGGAATTGTTAAAGACAGAAAAGACCTCCAAGATCAAACCCAGCAGTCAGCCCAGCCCCACCACCATGGTCACCACTAAACAACGAGTGCAGCTGTTTAAAGCCCCAGTTTCAGCACTGGTGGAGTTTCCCAGCTGGTGCAGGGTGTCCTGGTGGCCAAGGTCATGGCTCACCTTGGGTCTGGAGGAATGGGATTGCTCCAAAGGGGCAGTGCTGGACAGCCTCCACAAGGCTCCTCTGCATCCCAGACCTGCTGCACACCCCACACCTCCCTGAGTGTCCAGTGACACTCCTTTCACTCCTTTAACCACCAGGAAAAGGGCTGAGACACCATCATTCCTCCTGAAACCATAATTAACCTTGACCTCAGCCCAGCACCTTGCTCACTGCCTGGCCCAAGGGGAGGCAGAGCTGCTGTTTTCCCTTTCCCCAGGGCTGGCTGAGGCCAGGGCACACCTCCAGCTCCTCTGCACAGCTGCAGGAATTCTCTCCACAAAAAGCTTCTAAAGCCTCACAGGGAATGGGAGCAGGAGGAGAGGGGTCTTCCCAGAGCTCTCTGAACACACACACAGCCCACTCCCTGCTGAACCTGAATGTTAAACTGCTTCTGAGATAACCTACAAGGGGAAATGCAGAGAGGCCACGAGGACTTGGCTTAAAAATGCCCCTTTACATTAATTATCTTCACTGAGCAAACTGAGAGCCACAATTCCACACTGCCAATAAACTGATTCAGAGGATGCATGGAATAAAAATGGGAAGAAAGAGGAATGATGAAAAGGGACTGTAGGATATATCTTTCAGGCTGTGTAGAAAAGGGATGGTGCACCCTGGTGCAGGTGTTTGTAGAAGATGTGGCTTTAAAAAAAGGGAAGAATAAAGCAACCAACCATAAATAAGAGGGAGAAATGCAATTTTAGTGTCGATGCAGAACATTATTAATCCTGCACGGTGCTTAATGCTCGTGTGGAGGGCACAGGGCTGCAGGAGGGAGCAACTTATTGCCATCACATTTACTGGAGAGTGAATCTCCTGCAGAAGCTTTCCACAGTGACAGCACACCTGGGCTAACAGCCCATAAAAGCCATACAAATCCCCAGGGAGCTGCCAAGCCCTGGGATTGTGCTGACAGGACCCAAACACTGCCCAAGGGGTTCAGAGCCAGGCTGGGCTCCCTGATAACGCTGGCACTGACAGAGGCTGCCTGGCTCCAAAGGTTGTGGTGAGCTGGAGGCACCTCCAGGGGCAGGATCCCCACTGGACAGGGCACCTGCTGAGTCACAGAGTCACACCTGGAGCTCAGGGGGCTGTCCCCAGCCAGGGCCTGTCCCTCACACTCCTGACACTGCTGGGAAGGATTTCTGGGTGATTACATCTAACCCCCTCCTGCTGCTGCTGCAGACAATTACTGTGTAATCTTTTTTTGCACAGAATTAAAGTGATCAGGATTTTAATGGCTCTTGGTGCACTTTGGGGAAGCAGGCGGGCTGGAACTCGGCTTCTAATAATTAGAGTCTCCAGAAAACCTAACGAGCTTGAAGAGCAAATGAATGAGAGGTTTTCCCTTTATTTAATTACAAGAAAATAAATACAAATAAAAATTCCCTGAGTTAGTTCCTTTCCTGGAGACAGTTCCTGGTCAGGAGGAGGGATATGCTGGCTTTGTCACATAATTGGAGCATCCTGCATCTTCAGCAGGGCTCTCAATAATGGTACTTAGGGGAATTCCTAAAAGCTATCACCACATTAATGAAGCTGGTTTCCTCTCTTGCTTTTACAGTCAAATAGCTCTCTAAAAGCTAAACCCTTCATTCTTATTTTCACAAAGAGCAAGGAGGGGTTTTAGTGCTTGGCCAGCCAAGAGGGCAGCGAGCTTCAGGAAGAACAGTGTGGTGAGGCTGTGGCTGGTGGGGAGCTCTGTGCCTGCAGAGCCCCTGCAGTCAGAGCCCTCAGCAGGGAGACACCAGACACACGGGGCAGGGTCATTGTTTACAGCCACAACAGCCAAACCACTGCCCGGCACGAATTAAAGCCCAGACAAAAGAGCAACTGCCTCTGCCCTCCAGCATCCCCAGACCAACTGGAGCAAGGGGCTCTGTGGCACCGTGCCTGAGAACTAATTACAGCCCGGGGCGGTGAGGCTGTCAGCTCCCAGTGCCCCAGATGAATCCCTTCCTTGTGCTCCACGGGGTGCAGGGGACAGGCCCGGCTCCAGCCCAAGAGCACAGTGTGATCAGAAGGCAGGAGCTGGATTTTGGGCAGTGCCAGGGGCTCCTGACAGAGGAGTGCTTCATGGAGACACCCAGGCAGCCCAGCAGGGGTGGGACTGGTGCTGGGAGAGGAACTGACCCAGAGCTGCTGGGCCACTCCTGCCCCCGGGCAGCTCCATCCACCACCCGGGTGCAAGTCAGCAATTAATCTTCCCCAGTGCCAATACCTCCATAAATTCACTGATTGAACCATCTGGCTCAGGGTATTAATGCACAGAGATAAGCAGCCACCACAAACAGGCAGCAGTGCCTTCCCTGCTCCCTCCAGTCAGGCTGGAATCCTTGTGGACAACACCAGCTAAAGCCCTGCTGCCTCTGTCTTTCACAAAGCCATGGCTGGGGCTGGGCTGGGCACCAGCCCCACGATGCCCTCCAGCCCAGCCAAGGCAGAAACCAGCCAGCTCTTGCTGCAGAGAAGCTGCTGCTGCACCAGAAAAGCTCTGTGAGGTCTGTGGAGTGCAGCAGCAGCAGTGCAAAGCTCTCCTGGGGATGTGTGAGCTGCAGGCTGAGGGTGGCAGCAGCCAAATCACATCTGCACAGCCACAGCACCAGCACCAGCAGTAACCACTCGGGTGCTTCTCCAGTTTCTCGGTGGGTTTTGAGGTGCACAGGGTGTCACAGCCCTTGTGTCAGTGTCACATTCTCTGATCACACTCAGCTCTTGGGGCCGAAACCCCAAACAACAACAACAACAACACACACAGGCTCCCTACACCAGCCAGGACTGATTTAGGTTAACTCTGGTGGGTTTTTTAACAAAAGTTTTCCCTTTCTGATGTGGCCACTTTGGAGCTCAGCAGCAGGCAGGTCAGCTGGAGCAGGGGGCTCTGCAGGGACACCTGGTTTGTTCAGTTCTTCCCTAACCACGAGTCACTCTGGGAAAGCTCTCCCTGGGCTTTGGAGAAGCCTAGAGCTGCAGAAGCCCAGCTGGCCCCAGGAGCCCTGTGCTGCCCCATCTCTCCTTACCTGGTCCTTCAGCTCTGAGAGCTGCCCGGAGAGGTTGGTCACGAGCTTCATGGTGGACTCCAACTTCTCCTGCAGGTTCCTCAGCTCGTTCTGCTCTCCCTCCGAGTCGCTGCTGACCAGGGACATGGCCCTCATGCGGGGGAACCAGTCCAGGTTTCTCTCCTGAGGATCACACACCACAATTAGCCGTTTGCCACATGAAAACCTGCCTGGAGAGCACAGACAGAGCTCTACAGCCACGGGACATTCCTCGGATGCAGCAGCTCTGCCCTTATCTGCACTGATCTGCAGTTATCTGCATTTGCATCTCACTGGAAAGTTTGCAAAGTGCCAGCCCGAGGCGCTGCTGGGAATTGGGGCTGCTCAGGGCTGGCATTTCCTCTCCAGCTACTCGCTGTCCCCAGCCCTTGCCCCCTCACAGACACCTCAGGATAAATGTACAAACGCTGGACATTCAACCAGCCCAGATTTCACCTCTGGACAAGCATTTCCCAGTGTTAGAAACCCACTGCCATCTTACAATCTTTTAATTTGTGTTTGAGGAAGATTTTCTGTGCTTTTTTGGTCAAGCAAAGCTTGGCTGTGCCCTCTGATAAAAGAAACCAAGTTCTACCTGGAAATTCTTCCAGAGCTGCAATACTTCCTTTTTAATGAAAAAGAAAATCATATTTTGACTGTCTGGTTCAGGCTAGAATGTGGGACAGATACCTTACAATGCACTGCCTGTGGAGTTTTCCTGCAGCCACACAAATTGTGTGATGTTCCATGTTTAAGTCACAGTCAGGAATGTCACTGGACACACTCTCAGCCTGAGGAGCCTGTAGAGAGGCTCACACAGGCACTCGTGTACACACCAGAGATGTTAAAAATAAAGGCAAGAGCGGAACAGAAAGCCACAAAAGAGGAGGGGGGTGCACCCCACGTCCTGACACCTTACAGTTCAACATCAAACTGGTTTCCCATCCAGTCTGGTTCTCCTCCCACGCTGGAGATGTGCTCTGAAATGGAAGCTGAACTCGGGCTGGCTGAGGTGAAGGTGTGTGTGCCCTCCCAGGTGACACAGCCGGGGAGGTTTAAACACACCAGGCACGCTCATGGGGGACTGCATTAACACCAAGGTATGCTGTTCATCAAAAATCAATCACCACTGCTGATTAACAGCGACCAAAGCTCACCCCACTGTGCTGGCCAGGCTCTTCTCTGGGCTCTCAAGCACTGCAAACTCCTGGCTTTTTGAAATCTCCAGCCCCACCCCGCTTCCCCTCCGTGCTCCCCCTCACTCCCAGGAGCATCCATCCTGCTTAATCAGGGCTGTGCACCTCTACAGAGAGCTCCAGTCACATCCTCTCTGCAATTCAGATGCGATGCCAAGACTCATCAGCTTAAATTAGCTGCTTCTGATCTGCCTGGAGTTTCCTTTTGCCAGGATGAGAAGGCAGAAAGCAAAGCAGGCCCTTTCCCATGCAGGCACCACAGCATTCCCACGTGATGCAAGACTGCCAGGAAGGCTGTTTGCTCCTGGTCTCTGTTTACAGGGCAGATGGTTGCTGCTAATAAAAGGGGGAGAAAAAAAAATCTTATGTACAAAAAAAATATGCCTTTACCAAGACGAGTGCCAAAATATTTTGGACTTTAGGAAAAGCCAGTCCCACAATTAAGGTTTAATAGTAGGAACAGGCAGCACTGCACTGTGTTCTTCCAGCTGTAGTAAAAGCCTCATTAGGGAGGAGGGGGCAGCTCAACATTTGTGCTCAGGTCCAGCATCTCCCAGCCAGGGAAAACCAACTGCACTTCCCCCTGTTTCTCCAGGGAAGAAACAAGGACAGAGGATGAGGAAAATCAGACTAAAATGCAGTTTATATCTGCAGTTTTCCCTGGACCCTCAGGCCCATGTCCTGAGGTTTTCAGGCAGACACAAGAGCCCTGAAGCTCCTGCCTGCCCCTTTCTTGCTCCAGAAGTATTTTCCCTGTTCCCAAAAACGTTTCTAAGGCCATCCCCAGAGCGTTCCCAGGCCCCATCCTCGAGAGGGATGAAAGGGATGAGGGAAGCACCAACTTTCCCTACCTGCAGTGTTTCATAACAAACACCCCAAAGCACTTTCCAACATTACTCTGCAATTTCAGCCAACGCTGCAGCTGCTGCAGAGGCTGTGACTTGATCGTTCCAGGCCCGGAAGGTGAAATCAAACAGCACCCACAGCTTCTGCAGCCTCCTCACAGCTTCCATACTCGCTGGGTTTCTGAAAGCCCCAGCCCTCAAAGTCGGTAAATCTTGGCTTTGATTCGAAAAAAAACCAACAAAGCACCTCCAGTTCTCATGGCAGTGTTCAAAGATTAAAAGCAAACCATGCTTCATGTGAACTCCACGGGCTGAGGAAGGGGAAGGCTGAGGACAAGGAGACACAGAGACACAGCCCTCTGGGGTGTCCCTGAGCTGGGGGACACGGCTCCCAGCTCAGCTGGCACTGCCCTGCTAAGTGCTGACCCAGTTGGGAAAGGGTTAACAGGTACCTGGCAATTCCCTGTGCAGGGACAGCCCCAGGGAAGGACCTGCACATCCCCGAGTGGGCTGCACTGATCTGCCTCCCCATTCACAGCTGGTTAGCACCTCCCAAACCCTATTTATTTATCCCAAATTTATTTATCTGGGCATGTCCAGCTGCCACCCAGCCAGAAACGAGGAGATGTCTACCCAAACAAGCTGGGGAGAGAGGTGCAGATAAATCCCCCTGGATGCAGGTAATGCTCCCTGGCCCAGGCTGGGGCTAGGACTCTCCAGAGAGGACAGAGGGAAGCAGAGACACAACTCCTGCACACACTCCTCATCCTGGATTTCACTGGAAACCTTGAGCCTGTTCTTCAGCCTCCCCCAGCCCCGCAGAGAGGAGCTGGATGTGACCAGGCTGCTGACACACAGTCCCTGTCCCTGCTGGGAGTGTGGGGGTGTTTTCTTTCAAATAAATAAATATTTCAGCGGAGCCAGCACCAAGGGAAGGGAGCAGGAATGCTGAAAGGTCAGGGGATGGTGATCCTGCTGGGCCAGCCTGGCTCCCGGGGTCAATGAAAGATTTATATCTGCATGATCCAGTTTCTGCTGAACTTCAGCTCGGCCCTGGGGTGCCTTTAAAGACACGGCCTCACATCCCTCCTGGGGCTTCGGAGGTGTTTTAGAGGCACTGAGAGAGCCCAGAGAGGGGGGGCAGCCCATGTTCATGGGCAGCTGCTGGCACCCACACACCAATGCCCTCTCTGCCCTCTGCCCCAGGATCCTGGGGTACACTCAGCTCCCCATTCCTGGGATCTCGGGGTACTCTCAGCTCCCCATTCCTGGGATCTCGGGGTACACTCAGCTCCCCATTCCTGGGATCTCGGGGTACTCTCAGCTCCCCATTCCTGGGATCTCAGGGTACACTCAGCTCCCCATTCCCGGGGTGCCCCCAGCTCCCCATGCCCGGGGTGCCCTCAGCTCCCCATGCCCAGTATCCTGGGGTGCTCTCAGCTCCCCATTCCCGGGATTCTGGGGTACACTCAGCTCCCCGTTCCCGGGATTCTGGGGTACACTCAGCTCCCCGTTCCCAGGATCCCAGGTGCCTTCAGCTCCCTATTCCCAGCCTCCCGGGGTACACTCAGCTTCCCCATTCCCAGGATCCCGGGGTGCCCCCAGCTCCCCATTCCCGGGGTACACTCAGCTCCCCGTTCCCGGGGTGCCCCCAGCTCCCCGTTCCCAGCACGGGCACAGCCTCCTGTGCAGCAGCAGCCCCAGCGGAAGCCGCCTGACCGCAAGCACCGGGTTTCGGGTTGCAGCTCTTTTGTAGGTGAAGCTGGAAAAGTCCCTGTTTGTAAGGCCAAGCACCGCGGAGTGTCAGCCCCGGGGTGACAGGGGTGACCATCCCCGCTGGAGCAGGAGGAAGAGGAAGCGGTGCTGCCTGCGTGCTGCACACGCCATTCATTCTGAGAAGCGCCGGCTCCCCCCGGATTCTGCCGAAGTGTCTCTTCTGAGAAAGGCTCAGAGGTGACCTCAGCACACTCTGCCAGGACAGGCACCAGCTCTGCTCCTCCTCCTGGGCAAGGGATGGTGTGGAGTCCCTCTGTGCCATTAAAGGAATTTCCAACTGCCCTGCCCTGGAAAAGTGAAGGTTAAAGATACCCCAGGTGTAAAGAAGGCTTCTCCCCCATGGACCCTTGCAGACACTGTGCAATCTTCTCTCTGGGTT
>JBBMKD010000027.1:1317782-1335441 GCA_037834095.1 Argya squamiceps
GCTTGGCTCCTCCCCCTGGGCGGAGCATCTCACAATGGGATGATGAGTCATACAGGGGGGCCTTGATGGCCCATTAACGAGAGATAACTCCCAGAGTGAGTTATCTATGAGTTATGCCATTAACAAAAGACCCTTTTAACAAAAGACCCATTTAAAAAAGACCCATTAACAAAAGACCCATTAACAAAAGACCCTTTTAACAAAACAAAGACCCATTAACAGAAGACACCTTAACAGAAGACCCATTAACAGAAGAGGGAGGGGGAACCGGGGAGAAGACTGTTTCAGCAATTGGTTTCAACAGTTGATGAAGATGGTGATAGAATACTTTGTGCATATCTTATACTACAACCCAGCACAATGACCAAACTGAGCACAGCACAGGCTTTGCTGGAGTAACACCCAGCTGTGGGGTTTTATCTTCTTTTTTTGTGTTAGAGCCAGGATTAGAGCATGGGAGACACAGTCTGTGTTCAGACTCAGTGTTTATTAATTCTTATCTACAGCACGGTCTCACAAGTTGTGAGTTCACCAACAAAGTAGAAAATGGCTCCATCTCTAACTCTTTCCATGCTCTTTTAAAGCACTAATTATCCAAAAACAAGATGACACCTATATTATTTATACTTCTAACCCAATAACCAACCACCTGAGGTCCACAATGCAAACCAATTTTCACCCAGTTACAAAAAACCACCCAAACCCATGAAGAACATGAAAGAAGAAGAACTAAGAAGAACTACACCTTAAATCCTCCATATTGCCTTATATCTATTACTACAGTCTAAAGCCTTAAATTCTACGTTTCCAGGGTTCCAACACCCAGCCCCAGGGATGTTCAGCCATCCCTGACTGCACAGCAGCAACACCTGAGCCCAAAGCCTTCAGCAGGTTTGAATCACAAACTTGTTACTAAATCACTGTGCCAATGAGAAGTACTAGAGGATCTTCATTTTGGTGTTCACCTGAGTGCTGTGCAGGGGCAGTGTCTGGGCAGGTGAGGACACGCCCAGAGCCTCCTGATGTGCTTTTGGTCAGGAGGTGCCCTGTACCCAGTTTTGGCACCTCTTGCTATTTCTGGGTCTATTTAGGCTGTCCCATGAGACTGGCTGCTTACACAACACCGAGCCCATGTAGCTAAAAATACACTTCCCTGAAAGAGCCAGAAAAAAAGATTCAGCCCAAAACACCATTTAACCCAGGTTTATGCAGAATGTGAGAGAGACAACTCTCTCTCAAAGCTGACTTCAAAAATGTTTGTCTTCAAGCAACTGGTTCCTCAACAGAAAAAAAAGCAAGATCCCCCAAATTTCACAGCCCTTCTGCAAGCACATTCTCACAGAACTCGTGTGTGACTGGCAAGATCCTCACTCAGGGCTTTTTACCCCCTGCTCCCAAATTCAGGCAGCTTAGGAAATATTACTCTCATCTGACTACCACGAGCAGCCATTTAATCTTGTTCCAAATCACTGCAGATTAATAAAGACAGCAGAGGATGGATGGAAATTAAAAGTTAATAAGCATAAAGTTGAACAGCTGTTTTGGCTGCCTTGGGGGGAGTTTGGGCTCCTGGAGCTGTCACACAGCACAAGGTGCAGAGCTGGGAATGGAGGCACTGAGTGGGAACAAGCAACAGCATGGAGAGGGGACAGAGGAAATGTGCAGCAGCTTATTTAGGAATGACTTATCTAAAATCTAAATAAGATTTACTGGGAATATATTGGCTTTCAGGAGTTGCAGCAGGTCCCAGCAGGCCTGAAGAAACACCTGGAGTGACTGAAGCCCTCAGGTGTTGCCTGGAACACCCATAGAACCCCAGGGCATGAGGAGGGCAGTGCCAGGACCTCATGGGACCCAGCTGTGTCACCTCAGGGCAGAGCAGGCTCCCCTCTCCTCCCCAGGGACAGAGAGAGGCTGGGAGCAGCATCCCTGTCCTAGAACACAGAACTAAGGGTGGTCACTCATCAACTTCTGCACCCAACCTGGCCCCAAAGCCTTGTCCCTACACAGCCACAGGCAGGAGGAACACGTAACCAGCAGGAAGTTCTCCCTGTCTCTGGAATTCTCACCATTCCAGTACCAAATTCCAGGCATCCAGTTTTGTTTCTGCTCCTCAAGTCAGAAGTTTTACAGCTTCTGCTACTGTCAGATGCTCATCAGCTGCTCAGTTCACCGTGTCTGAGCAATTTAAGATACTGACAACTTCCCCCAAACAGTCTGTTTGGAAGAGTCTTTTTTTTTTTTAAGCTAAATATAAGATACACACGTATTTATTTATTTTACTTTCTGGATTCTAACCAGGAAAGGAAGAGGTTTTATCAAAACGTTACCTGATAAATAAAGAATTTCAAATATGTAGGGTAGGGCATCTTCAAAATGCCAAACAATCCCCCCCCACAGTCTTGCAGTTTGTAATCTCAGGGAACTCATTTAACCAGCAGCTTTTCCTGGCAGCCATGAACTCAGAGCGTTTAACCTGGGATCTTTGCAATTAGAGACAGAAATTCATTCAGTTGCTCTTTGGGCTTGCTAGAACCCTCCAGCCAGGATGTGGGTTGTCCCCACTCTGGGGACACTGGGTGTGACACAGAGGAACAGCAGCTGCAGCCACAGCCTGGTGGTCCTGAAGGTGAAACTGTTCCTTTTCCCCCTCTCAGGAACGCTGGAATTTGGTCTGAAACATCCCCCTGACAGGCCTTTCCAGGATGCAAACCCCCCAAACACAAGGGAAAAGCTCCTACCTGGACATTCCCATCACTCTGCAAGGGATGCACATGGCATTGCTGAGAACATCCCTGCAGATTTCCCAGCTGCCAGGGTTCCAGCTCTGCCCTGCCTTGGGGTGAGGCTGGAGAATGCTGGAATTTGGTCTGAAACATCCCCCTGACAGGCTTTTCCAGGATGCAAACCCCCTACACACAAGGGAAAAGCTCCTACCTGGACATTCCCATCACTCTGCAAGTGTGACATTGCTGAGAACATCCCTGCAGATTTCCCAAGGGCTGCTGCTCCAGCCCTGCCCTGCCCTGGGGTGAGGCTGGATGTGCTCAGAGTTCACCACCAGCCTCACACAACCCTGGCTGGCAGCAGAGCAGCTCCCATGGAGCTGTCACTCTGCAATCCCACGGTGTTATCCCACAATTTGGGGCAGGAATTCCCCCATGAGAAGGAATGCTCTGCTCCTCACACCCCTGGGGCAGACAATCCTGGGAATGGGCTCTTCTCCCTAATCCTCCACAGATTCTTACTCATCATTTCTCCCCCTGCCAAGGCAGGATAAATGTCCCCCACCCCCAGCACTCAGAGGCCTCCTGGAGCACCAGGAAAAGTGTGTGGAAAACACCATTAATAAACTTCAAGCTCAAGGAAAGCAACACATTCACCATTTGGCTTATTTTTAGCTCAATCCTTAATTACAGGACTTGAAAACAAAGTAGAACAGTCAAGCAATTAAAGGTGGATGTTTGTCTTAGGTAATTTTTTTTCCCCTAGGAAAAAGCTCTACATTTTCCTTAAAAATGCCTCAAGAAAGAGTAAGAGAACAGCACAATTTGAAACAAGGCAATTAAAAAAGCCAAATTCTGTTCTCTTACCCCCACTGATGCAAACAGACACAAGTGGGGAGAGCACAATTTGGCTCATGACACCTTATTTCTCCACGTGTTTTTTTAGGTAAAATATCAGTACCTCCTCGAATTCCTTTGAATGGGTAGAAAAATGCCACCAGCAGGTTCATGAGGACAGCCAGGTTAAAGGAAATGCTGCTCCAGAAGGACATGTTCCGGGCACACCAGTACAGGAAAGGCTGAGCTGCAAAAGAGGAAATTATTTCTTTTTCATGGAGGGTTTAGTAAAAATAAGAGGTCTCTCTAAAAAAAATATGACCACCAAAACAAATTCATTTTCAGCATCAAAAGTAATAATAATCACGGGTTATTCTACTTTATTATCCTTCATCTTGGGGGCCCTTTAAGTTTTCTAGATGGTGTTTTAAGGCAAAGGATCCCTGTTTTAAACATGGTTTAGCAGCAGCAGGAGAACCAGCTGGGAAAGTGCAGAGATCAAGCACTTGAGGCTTCCCCTAATAAATACACTTTGTACTCAGGGTCACACCAAGAACAATTTGGAGGAGGAAAACGAGCAGTGAGCTCCATCCCTCTGTGTTGTGCTGCTGCCAGCAGCTCACCTGCACCAGGCAGTGCCACCTGCAAATCCATTTTCTGCTGAGAACAGCCCCAAACAGCCCCAGAATAACCAGGGGGTGAAGCTCCCTGGCCCTTCCCTCTGCCCTGGGGGCAAAGGACTCAGCACATCTGCACAGAGCTCAACGTACAGTCCAACAGCACATCTAAATCCCTTAATGTTACACAGAAATACTTCTCCAAAAGACTCCTGATTTTAATAATCCCTGCAGCCAGAACCAAGGGGCAGAAAGCAGAAAGATTCCTTTGCTGAAGTGGTCGTGAACCCAAAGCTGACAAGGAAGCCGAGAAGCTGCCTTGCAGTAATTCCCTCTGCATCCAGGCAAAATCCCTCTGATTTTAGCTCCTGCAGGCTTACTGCACAGCAAATTGAGTCCTCCTGAAATCTAGAGTAGGGAAAAAAACCCATTAAAAATGCTCTCAGAGAAGGGAAAGGACTGTTTTGCCCTGATGGAAGGAGGCAGCATGTTTAGATATCAGAGAGCAAAGAAAAAGCTCTCAGTAAAATTTAGGACCAAGCTGAAAATGCAGCCTCTGGGTTGAAGGGTAATTTATTACCTGCAGCAGTTCTGAGCCTTGCAGTAGCCACCAGCAAATCCCCTCCTCTAACACCCCCAGATAACAAAGGGGTAAAGAATTCCACAGTATCTCCATGTTCTCAATTTCCTTTTAACTGGAAGACTTTGTAACCAGCTTTAATTAATTTATATGAAATTATATCAGGGTGATTATAAAGGTCCAGGTTTAATTTTACACCTTCCTTAGGGGAAGGACACTGACTCTGTGTAGTGCTTCTGCCTGGCTTTAGCAGCTCATTTCCATTCTTAATTAACAATTAAGAGGCTTCTGGTGCTCAGATTATGAGCCAGCACCATGAGCTGAAGGGAGAGGTACATGGGTCTTTATTTTAGAAGTCTTTTTGAAGGCTGATAAACTCTAACTGGCATCACATGAGCACACACAGCACTGCCAGAGGTCACAGCTCCAACACAAACCCTGCTGAAAATGTGAGAAACAACTGTAAAAAATGCAAAACATCACTCAGAGGCCAGACAAGACCCGGATATTAGAGACAGAATAAATGAACCCCATTTTTTAAAGGAAAAAAAAATATTCTCCACTCCTGCAGGTGGATCTTGGCTAATTTGTGGTCTGTTGTTAATGATGGATGCCTTCACAGCTTGCTTGGAGCCAGCCTCAAAGACAAAGTGACTCAAACAACTAAATCTAACAGAATATATGGATGCTGTTGAAGTTGCAATTTGTTTAGGATGTCACACTCCCAGATTTCTTGCAGAGCTCTCAGATTTTTGGAAGCAGTCCTATATCTGCTCCAAGAAGGGGGTTCCACACCAGTCCTGCTCTTGCAGTAAAAAAAATTATGCAGTTTACATAAAAACTGGAGTGGAGCTGATGCAGGGGAGGGGAGCAGCAGTGCTGTCAGATGGCAGGGGGTGACTGGAGCAGGAAGGACCTGCCTTACCCCACATTTCACAGGGTCACTGCTGCTCAGGGCCCAGCACTGCCCTCTGAGCCTCAGCTGCTGCATTTGGCCTTCAGCAGAACAAGAACAAAAATATCAAGCAAATGAGCTGGAAGGTTTACTGGGGGATGTGGTGGCACTGTGTGAATTTAAATATCATTTTAAAGGGATTTCCCAGCTGCCTGTGGGAACCTCAGAGGGAAAATCAGTGCTTGAAAACACCTGTGTTCAGACATTTTAGCATCATAGGGATGGAAGGGACTTGTCAACCTGTCAGCCAAAAAGGGATGAATTCTGTTTTACCACTGCTGAGAAATCCATCTTTAGCTTGTTCTTAAACACCTCCATTCCTAGAGATGCCCCAAGTCCACAGAATCTTCATGGTTGGAAAAGACCTTTACAAACACCAAGTCCAACCTTGCTGCATTCCCCAGCCCTACTCCCCCACCCTGCATCCAGCACAGGCCACTGCTCTCTTCAGCTGGGTCCTCCCCCTATCTCCTTCTCATTTCAGCTTTTTTGTTCCTTCCTGCTGCATCTCAAAAAGGACAACCTGTGCTGCTCCTTCCCCATCTGCCCTGGATCCTCTCTCCAGAGGGTCCCCTACTGCTCCAGCACCCAGGCTGCCTTTATCCCAGCACCCTGCCACCCTACACAGGAGCAGCTCTTGCAAACAATTATCGAGGTTTCTGCCACACTGGGTGTTAGGAAAGATGGGACAGGAAAAGTTTACAAATATGATTGCCTGGCAAGAGATACTGAGAATATAAAACCTATGAATGAAACAGAAATGAGAGCTTTGAGATGTGATCATGGCAGGCAGGAGGATGGGGATTGTAACAAACAATGGGACACTGAGGGACCCAAGGGTGTGGCCAGACGGTGATTGTCACAAACAATGGGACACTGAGGGACCCAAGGGTGTGGCCCCACCCCACCCTGCCAAGGTATCAGGGAAAAGATAGATAAGAAGAGTCTTTCGAGTTTAGAATAGAGTGACATGGTAATATAGCAGTTCTCATAGGCTGTGTGCAAAGTCTGTAGGGTTTGTATCTTGCACGGGTTGGTCGCTGTAAATTAGAATATTCAACACATAAGGAGATATAATGTATTGTAACAAGGTTCTCTGCCCTTCTTACTTTACCTCTCTTACCTGGCCCACCTCTTACCTCTGACCTCTCTGCTCCTACCTTACCTCTCTTACTCCTACTCTCTTCTCTCTCTCTCTCTGGGACTTCCCCTCAGCCCAGGCTGGTGGCTGAAGGCAAAAGGCCCTTTTTACCCACCACCCTTGCAACAAAACCATGTGCTCTCTCAGGAGTGTCTCAGGTTTGCAGAGTTCCCTCTCCCTGCCATCCTCACATGCCCCTACACCTGGGGAACCACCAGTTGCCAATCCCCAAACCCCACCTCGGCGCTCCGCCCCGCGTGGAGCAGCACGGACCCACCTCGCAGTTTCTTCTGCCAGTTCATCTCGTTGAAGAGGTCCTCAGACTTGAGGAAGAAGTCGTTGATCTTGCTGCCCTGCTCGTCCCTCTCCGTGGTGTAGTAGATGCGCAGCTTGGACTCCTTGGTGAGGAACTCACAGATGCTGGGCACGGGGAACACGATCTGCTCCATGGTGCGGTCCGACCTGACAATCTGCACGGCAGCCTGGTCACTCCCCCCTGCACAGCTCCTAAATGCTTTCATTTCTCTGCGTTTCTGCCTGTTCTGCTCCCTTTTCAAACCAGCTACACAAGAGCAGCAGCTCGACACAGATTTGATTTAGTTTATCTTTCAGAGCAGGTCTACATTTCACAGAATCACAGAATGTGGAGGTTGGAAGAGACCTTCAAGATCATCGAGTCCAACCCAGCTCTAACTCTCAACTGGATCATGGCACCAAGTGCCACATCCAGGCTCTTTTTGAACACATCCAGGGGTGGTGACTGCACCACCTCCCCGGGCAAACCATTCCAGTATTTAATCACCCTTTCTGTGAAAAACTTCTTCCTAATATCCAGCCTGTATTTCCCCTGATGCAGGTTAGGACTGTGTCCTCTCCTTCTGTCAGTGCTGCCTGGACAAAGAGAACAACCCCCAGCTGTCTACAACCCCCCTTCAGGAAGTTATAGAGAGTGATAAGGTCACCTCTGAGTCTCCTTTTTTACAGAATTTAGCTCCAGAATTGTAATTTCTATGCTGTGGTCTTATTCTGGCCTTAGCTAGGATTTCCAAAGGGCCCGGAGAATCCTTCACCAGGGATTTCCAAGGGACCCTGAGAATCCTGCACCCAAGCTGGGATGGAATTCAGAGCAATATGGTGGCCCGACTGAAGAATGTTGGTGAATTTGAGCCTTGGGCAAGTACAAGGAATAACAGTTGTATTGGTATTGCTTATCAGAGAGTTTTGTGAAGTCATAGAATCATGTGACTGGTTTGGGGTGGAAGGACCTTAAAGCCGATCCTTAAAGCCATGGGCAGGGACACCTTCCACTGCCCCAGGCTGCTCCAAGCAGGCCTGGGACACTTCCAGGGATGGGGCAGCCACAGCTTCTCCAGGAAATCTCCGTATTTGTGAACGTTTCACTTTTATAAAGCTCTTAGATGGCACACGAGGCCAAACTGTCATCTGAATCCAGAAAGAGTGGCAAAAAGCTATCACAAACTTTCTGGATTCAGCAACAGCACCGGCCAAAATGTAACAGAAGCGAAGCCACACTTCCTCCTGCCAAGAGAGCTCTGCTCAGCTCCATCCCCGAGCCCACACATGACAGCTCAGGAATAGCTCCCCCTGCCACTGCCAGGGAATTAAATAAATAACTCTCTCTCTGTGTGCTCTGTATCAGAGACAACAGTCCACAGGCAGGCAGGCAGAGCCGTGACAGCAGCATGAATAATGCACAGGGGCTGCACTCCCTGGGGCTCAGCCCCTGGGGGTTCCCATACCTCGATCTGCGCCGTGTGCTTGGCGTAGAACTCCAGCGCCTCGTCCCCCTCGATCTGACCCCCTGGCTTCAGCATGTTCTGCAGCTCTTTGTTGTGACGAGCCAACTGAAATAAAGGAATGCACAGGGAGTGGGAGACACCAGATGTCTCTCTGCGATATTAAATTTCTGATTTTTTGGCATAAAAAAAGAAATAGTACGCAGTCAGCTGCTAGGAAAGGGCAAAGTTGACAGAAGGCTTGTTCTGTTCCAACCAGACACCCTGCAGCTCTATTTTTGGGAGCAAGTCAGAATGATTCAAATATGTATTTCTTTAATGCCAGTGTTGTACTCCTCTTTTCCCCATCCTCTCCCACCCTTTGCCTGGAATCTTTCTGATCACACAGAAATTCACATTCGGTCTCTGTCCTTCTACACCACCCTAACCCAAAGGTGTGCTCATCACCCAAGGATGCAGGCAGGGATAAAGAGAAAATCTGCATCAGCTGAGCAGCAGATGTACAGAGCAGTGCTCCAAAGATGCTGCTGGATGCTCCAAATTCATCCTGCAGCACAGTGAGGGTCTGTGTGCTCAGCTGCTGGAGGAACAAGAAGTCTCCAACGCAGTGAGAGATGTAGCACCAATATATTAAGTAGATTTAGATACCTTTTTCTCCCCTTTGGTTTTTTTACCTTTCAAACAGACATTGTATCAATACAATGGCTCTGCTTGGCTCCAGCAGAGAGAGAATGTGGCAAGGACCGAGATTTCTGATTACACTCTAATTGATCTGTGAGTAGAATTTCTTTGGGAGTATAAAGTAACCTTTGATACAGCTGAAAAATAATACACTGCTGCTCAGTGCTGCCAAGAATTGAGCCACGTGTCCTCAGGAACTCAGTCCAGAGCCTGCCTGCTTCCCACTATAAAAGAAAATTCCCCAAATTTCCTTGTATTCTACTATTTTGGTTTCTGATGAAAATTCGGATTTGCTCTGATAACAAGGGAACGTGCAGTGAGTCAGTCTCAGCAATGAGCCACAAAAACAGTTCCAGGGAAAAGCAGATTCTGGCTTTCCCCAGCCTGTGACTGGTGGTGAAACTCTACCTGATGAGCCAAGATATAAATGTTGTGTCCCACGTTCCTCGGAGACGCCGCCACATCCTCCCCGTTCTCTCCATCCTCAAACTCCACCTCTCCCTGCAGATAAGCCTTCTTGATCACCTCCACCTGCACAAGGAGGCAGGGAAAAGGAGAGGAGGCTCAGGCCAAGGGTGGGAGGTGCTGAGGGCAGCACACCCTCGGCACTCCCAGGGACAGGAATGGGAGTGGAGCAGGGACGTTCAAAGGGAGGTCAGTGGCTTTCTCAACATCCAGGATAAACTGAACTCAGCCCAGTTCACTGGCACAACAAACTGACCCTCAGGTTTCCCTGGAGCTAACATATTCCAGGCCACCCTCTCTGCACCTGTGTCACCTTGTGATCCCAGCTCCAAGGCAGCGGGACAAATCAATGGTGCGTCAGATCTCCTGCTTGTGTTTCCATCAGTTCATACATTACCCATCCCCAAAACCCTGCTGTGGCCTCCTGGACAGCTCTTGGGGCTCAGGGAATTGTCACTTTTCTGTCCTCTGTGCAAATGAACAGTCAGGAGCTCAGGACTCACCAGCTCCTTGGGCCTCATGTTGTAGAGGATCCTCTCGGCGTTCTCACTGTCGTGCCTGCTCTCCATGATGGCCAGGAGCAGTTTGGAAGCATTGTTCTGAGGGGAGGGAAAAGCACTGGAATCACTGCCAGGAGCAAAAACATGAGGGTACCCAGCCTGAGTGGCACCACTCTGCTGCCACAAGGGCTTTAGGGACATGGGTCCCACTGCAGGCAGATGGTGCCAGCCAGCCCAGGGCTCTGACAGCCTCACCTCACCCAGCCCTCCCTCTCCTCTAATTACTGACCTGTACAACTGAACAGGATTTTTTAGCAGTTTATGCCCCAAATCCTAGTTACTGAGAGACATCAAATTAACTCCAGCCAAGGTTTGAATTCCTTAAAATGCTGCTGTTTCATGCTTGTGTTGTTTTGTTTTGGTTTAAAGACACTGCAGCATCACCACAAGCTCTGAGCTCCCAAATGGCGCAGCTCAGCTCTGCTGAAGATGCTGCTGATTAAATCAAGGGACAGCCAGGGCTGAAGACAGACGTGCTTTGCTGCTTTTAACTGAAATCACTCTGCAGTCTGCTCACGCCAAGGAACACAGGGAGGAAATGGGAAACTACCACAAGGCACCAGACTACTTTAATACGAACAATTAAGATTAAAATCCATCATGCCTGACAATAAAACCCAATAAAAGTATTTAATTTTGAAGTATAATGCTAATCGAGCCTAAAAGCATTTATTATTTACAATAATAAAAAACCCACATTACCCATAATAATGGTGTGAGTCGGCAACGGAAAACAAGGAGACACTGCAGTGTCAGTCAGGGCAATAAGTCAGAAAGGAAATATTTCTCAAGCACAGGCTGAAGCAAGAGATCAGCTCTGGGACTGCTGTTGCTAGAGGGGAACCTGCTCCTGTGTTTTTGTGTTTTGAAACCAGCACCAGGGCTAATTATTTCAGCATTAATATGGACAGCCCTAAAGAATTGTTGACGATTTAATAGTAACAAATTAAACAACACCAATAAAATGTTAGGAAAGTAGTTGCAACATGAGGAATTTCACTTCCATTGCCCATGTGAAAGCTCAGCAACAACAGAACAGTTTTCAGCAGCTTTAGTTTTTTTACAGGAAGTAATTTTAGGATTCCTCAGCATATTCTGAGTGCCTGCATCTCCCATCTGAGAACTGGTGGCTCCATGTCATCAGTTAAAAGATGAAATACCTGTGACAAACAACCTTTGGGCAGTGCCTGCAGCTCACTGATGTATATAATTTTTGGGGACTTAGGAATATTGGGATATAACAAACACCCACATAATTCCAGCAATGAAATTATGTTTTATCTCACTGCTAACGTGCTTTGCACAGAGCATTCACTTGCCTTCAGCTCCAACACCAGGTCCATCCTCTTCTTTCCCAGAGGGTTGATGTCATTGAGAATTAATGCTGTGATGATGTCAATGCCGTTGGACTCGTGAGTAGCAATGCAGTTCTGTCCAAAGAAAAGTCATCAAGCTTCACTAATTGCCTGCACTACAAACACAGCCCGGGCTGGTGACCCTGCCAGAGCAGCAGAGTCCCCTCTGTCATCACCTCGTGGGCTGCCCTGGATGGATAATAACTGCACAGAGAGCTCCAGGCAGGGCAAGAACAAAAGATTAAAGCATTTTGTTCCAGGCTTTTCCTCTCCTCAGCCGTGGTCCTGCTGGAGCCCCCGGCCTCAGGAAGCACCAAGAACCACAGCTGATAAATGAAGCATTTCCATGCCAAAGTGTGCAGGCTGGAGGAACAGTGTTCTACTGAGATTAGGGAGAGTTTGCTTTATTAGAAACGTGCCAATCAACACCTACTTCAGTGCTGCTTACACAAAGGAGGGGAATTTCCATAACCTTCTGCCCTGCCTTCAGCTTTTGGAATGGTCTCTAACTAAAGTGTACAAACAGCAGCTTGCTGGCTCCAAAATCCAGACACAGCCCTGCTCCACACCCAGAAAACCCAAAAGGTTTTACTCAGGTAAAACATCAGGTTTTACTCCACCTGATGCAGAGAGCAGAGGGACCCTGACAATTCTCCCAGGCATGCACAGCCTCACACATTGTCTTGAAGAGACAAGAAAGACAGAAAAAGTCACATTCCAGCCTTTCGGGACAGTATTATGGTTCAATTAATAAAAAAATGGAGAGAATAAGCAGAAACTGGCACAGGGTGCCCAGAGCAGCTGTGGCTGCCTCTGGATCCCTGAAGTGTCCAAGGCCAGGTTGGACAGGGCTTGGAGCAACCTGGGACAGTGGAAGGTGTCCCTGCCATGGCAGGGGGTGGCATTGGATGATATTTAAGGCCCCTTCCAACCCATTCCATTCTGGGATTATATGAAGCACAGAAATTCCCCACTCTCCCTGTACAGTCCAATGAAACAGATCTCAGCAAAGCACAAATCCTTCTACTGCTTTGTTTCATCTCCTCAGAGGGGTCCCTGAGAAAGACAAGCTGATTATGAGGAGTTTATAAAGGAAAAAAATCCTCCAACTTTTTGGGGGCAAGTGAAGTGGGCAGTGTTATAAGACAAGAGCAGCCCAGCAGAGCTGGGGCCCAGGGAGAAAGGGGGATGCATTTCACAGCTCTGGATTCATTACCTGGTTCTCATGGCAGGGCCCCTGACAGTACTCAGTCAAACTTTCCAGTGTCTGGTTGATCAGAGCCACGTTCTTCTCATTTATATACAGCCCCAGGAGTCCAAGTCCCCCAGTGGTGCTGCCACAGATGCAGTCCAGGAACTGCAGTGTCTCACACACCAGGTTGTAGTTTGTCTTGTTGTTCTGGCAGCGCAGGAAATTCTGTGAGGAGAGTGCCAAAGCCATGAGGGAGGGGAAAAAAATATCATACAAAATGCTGTTTGGCTGAGAGTATTTATTAAGCTCATCCATCCCCAATTCCACTGCATGGTGGATTGCTCTGGCTCACTGTACAAGCAGTTTAAGCCTCTTTCCAGGGCTTATTTGCAACGTGCTGCTCTCCTGAGCAGCTTGTCGGCTTCAGGTTGTTCAGCAATAAACAGAGTACATCCCATAAACAGAGAGATCCATTAGAGCCTGACACACCCAGCAGGGAACAGGAGCTCTGGAAAGCTCTCTGCAGCCTGGAAGCTTCACTCCACCTGCCAAGCATCACTCAAGGCTCCCACACCCCTCTCCAAGGTGGAAGCAGCAATTCCCTGCCTCCAGCAGCTCCACCTGCACCACAGGGACCTGACTGCACACCTTGAAGGAAGGTGTCTTAAAATGGAATTCTGTCCACTGCATTTCTTTCCACGTAAATATTGGGATTCCTGCTTGAAGCTGCTGATTAGGAGCAGCTCCTCTAAGGAAAAGCCAGATTTGCCACCATGGATTTAACAGCTTTCTGCTCCGCTATATCCCAAATGAAAAAAGCACCAAACACACCCAAAAGTGAAGGACAATTAATGAAAATCAATTTCCAGTGACTCAAATGCTGTTTGCCAGCAATGCATTCCCAGCAGTGCTGCAAAGATTAGCAGCCACTACCACTTGCTTTTCCTTGAAGTTTCAGCAGGAAAACTCTTATTTAGCTTAATTCTGGCAGGTAACAACAATTCCAGGGTGAAAAAGCCCTCAGAGGAACGGGAGCCATGGGACTATGGAAGGAGCAGGGTCTGTCCTGCCAGCCCAGAGAGCAGCACTGGTCCCTGGCTGTCTCTGCTTGAGTCAGACTAATGAGTCTTTTAAGGCAAACAGAGAGAGAAATTGCAGATTCAATGGAAGGCGAAGCTAAAAAAGGAAAACGCTGTCTATGAATGCAGACTAAAGGTGACAGTGATTCAGCACATTTCAGCTGATTGCTCATTTAGTATCCTGACTCCTGATTAACTTGTCAGAATGTAAAAAAGGTTGATCCTACAGAAATCGGAGCTCGTGCCTTCCCTCCAGGAAAAAAAACCAAAATGAAAGGATAATACCCCAAGTGAGGAAGTAAAATGCTCCCAGGCTGCAGCACAGCATTTGTTCTGGTTACAGCTAAGCTTGTACCTGGGCTGCTTGATCCACAGTCAGTAAGGAGAGAAGAGAAATGAGGCACAAGAGGCAGGAGAACATCGTTAGGCTAAAACAAGGGGAAGGAAAAAAACTGTAGAAAACAAACCCCTGCTGCACTGTGAGAAACTGCCCCAGGGAGTGTCTGCTGCTGTCTCAGCCAGGACAGAGTGAACTCTTCATTTCCAGTCACCCAGAGTATCTCAAAGAGCTACAGAGTGGGAACACAACTCCTCAGTGCTGAGTGTGCCACCCCACTGCTCTCTGTGGGAACGACCCCGAGCTGTGACAGACCCTGCAGCAGCAGCCACAGGCAGATTCAGCTACAGCATGTGGGAACTGTGCATCCACATGTTTATCCAGCCCTTGAATTCATTTGGAGAAGGCCCTGCAGCTCCTGCACCCCAAGGAGGGCTGTAGAACAGCATCTACATGGAGCAAACTGGGAAGGGAAGGGCTGACTGATGCACAGGGCACAGCACTGCAGCTGCCTGAGCATCCCAGAGACCTCCTCCCTCCTCCTCCTCTGAAGCACAGCAGCTCCTCCAGCACGACCTGCACTTCCCTGGGCTTGCACATCAGCTCCCACAGCTGCCTGGAAAGGCTCAGTGTGCCCAGGGCACACCTGCACCAGGCAGGTGATCCCAACTCACTCCTCATTCAAATATAATGTGAAATTCTTCCTGGAGAATCCTTCCCTGATCCTTTAGGCAGCACTGGCACTACTGCAGGGAGCTCAGCTACGTGTACCAGCTGCAGGCACCAAGATTTTGGAGGATCAGACATTCTGCCTTCCCTTTGGGGCTGAAGGAAAAGGACAAACCTCGAGGCAGCCAGGCAGGCAGCAAGAGGATTACACCAGAAAAACTGTGGATTACACCAGAAAAATTGTTCTCCTTTTTTTTGTTGTTGTTGAAAAAAGAAATCCCTTTTTCTCTCCGAGCTGACTACGGCTACCTGCTGTTTGGGAAATCTAATTGTCCAGGACGGGGAAGAGCTCAGGCCAAGTTTCTGCCCTGGCTGCAATTCAAGTGTGTTCAAGTGTGCTCCTATAGCTGCGGGTGCCTGGCCAAAGGCAGCGGCGGATCCTGTGCGTGTGGTTTGGCCCCGTGCCACGGGAACCGCCACCGCCAGCGGCAGGAAAATCCTCTGACAGAACACACATCAAAGGCCTCCTTTTCTTTAAAACCAGAGAAAGGCTGATGGGATGTAACCTGGGCACTCAGAGATGCTCCCGGAACGCCTCCGTGCAGCTGTGATCCCACGTGCTGCCGGGGCATTCCCGCTCAGAGGAAGCGATTTGGCAGCTCCGCAGAGCTCTCAGGGTCCCACGCTCCTGCCGGCCAGGGAACAATGGGCAATCAAGGCAATTATTGCTCTTTATGAGGGCATTTAGCACATTGTACAGCTCCTCCATCTCAACGCGGCTGCGCTGAACAAAAATCATCTGAATTGCAGCCCCTTTGTAAGGGGGAACCTGCTCTGGGCTCCCTGGAATTCTACAAACAGGTCCCAGGGCAGCAGAGGACACTGAGGCTGCCAGGACCTTTGGACACTGCCAGCTCCAAGCCCTGTCACGAGGCAGCTGGAGCAGAGCCTGGCCCGTTCTCTCCACATCCCCCAGCAGGTGTTTGCACACATGGTCAGAGATCCTGAGCCTTCTCCTCTGCAGCCTGACCTCTCCCAGCTCCCCCTGCCTCTCCTTGCCCACCAGATGCTCCAGTGCCATGGTCAGCTCTGAGACTGCCTGGACTTGGGAGCCCAGGAGCCAGAATTCCACATGGAGCCTGGGGCATCCAGCTTGTTTAGGTGCATGTCCAGCTTGTTCAGATGTTTCCCATCCCAACTCTCCACCAAGAGTAAGACTCCAGGGTTGCTTCAGACCTCACCAGTGTCTTGGGGATGTAGGGTTGGTGAAGGCCAGTCCTGCCAGTAAGGGGCAAAGTGAAGGTGACACTGAGCTCCCTGACCTTCTCTGTCACCAGGGCTGTGCCCATTCCACAGCAAACCCACCTCTCCCTACATCCTCCTGTGTGGATACAACCAAGAAACCCTTCTCACTGCACTTCATGTCCCTCAGCAGATTCACCTCCAGCTGAGGCTTTCCTGGCACCCTCACCATGTGTTCAACTCTAGGCACAGGAATTGATCCAAGAAAATCCAGGAGAACCTGGGAAAGTTAAGCTTGAAGGCTGCTGGAACCAAAGTCTCGATGCCCTTTTCATTTTCCTACACGATTTTTCTTTCTTTCCCTCCGTTCTCAAAAGCAAATCAGTAACTTCACAGGACACTTGCTCGCTTTCAACATATACTTTTTAACATATACTTTTTAAAAGCCCCAAGAACTGTTGATCCCATCACCTCTTATGTACCTTTCAAAGACCACTCGGTAACTGAAATGTTCCCCCACCTGCAGCCCCCTGGGGCTGTTTGGCTAGCTCAGTCCTTTGGAGGAATATTCCAGGGACAAGACAAAAGATTCAAAAGAGGCTCTTACCCCGTGTCTATTTTCCAGGCTTTATTCTCGAAGGATGTCCAGGGGGGCAAGAGAAAGAATAAGGAGGAACAGGGCCTTATCTAGTCTCCTGGCAGGAAAGATAGCTGGGGCTCAGCCTACCAGGTCAAAAAAGGAATGAAGGGTCAAGCCCTATAGGCCTCAGGGGGTCCTTGGGGGGAAAACCATAACCCAGAGAAATACAACAGGTAACTGGATTTGCTCGTATCAGCCCAGCAAGGTATAAATGCTATTTTTTCCTGGATTAACATCAAGACCCAAGAGAATAATTGGTCCCATAATCCATTTAAAAAGGCCTGGGATTAGGGCTAATGGTGTGGCAGCAGTGAATGCACAGGGCACCCTGAGCACAGCTGCCCAGAACCAGGCCGTACCTGCAGATCCCGGTTGTGGTTCTCACAGAGCAGCTGCAGGAAGCGCAGGATGGGCTGCATGATGGAGATGACAGCACTCATCTCCAGCTCATCCTTGCTCTTGTCTGCTGCAGCCTGGGCCCCCTCTCCAGCTGAGTAGTGCTCCTCGGGGTCGGCCTCTCTCCGGTAGGTGTTGTAGGCCTTCCGCGTGGCCGCCGACGCCTCCAGCAGCTGGTCCCGCACCTCCTCTGTGATCTGGGTCATGGGCTCCCTCACTGCAACACACCAGTGATTTATTAAAAAAATAGGGATATTGATCTAATATCGATATCCAACTGTGACGGACAAAGACTCTCTAACAGTTTAAAGTTAGAAAGTGTATGTTTATTTATGTTTATTTATGTTTATTTCTGTTTATTACGACGCCGGGCAGCGTGCGGGATAGCTCCCAAATACACACCTCAATTTACAGATGATCACAGGGTCTT